>ARYC01000580.1:0-90255 GCA_000711775.1 Oxytricha trifallax | reverse complement strand
AGTACCTTTTATGGTGTTATAACACAATCAACTTCAGAATGAATGCCAAAGTCGACTTCATCTTCATCTTCGCTGGTGCTATTTGATTCTGTTTAGGAAGCCATTTATTTACTTTCCCTATTAATTTCCGAACTCATACTCGCTTCTTCTGAGTCGATTGAGTCTTAAGCTATTGATCGTTTCGGTATTCTTGTAGAGATGAAATCATTTTAATCATTGCTTTCCTCGAAGATTTGACTAGGAAAGTTCCTCTCTTATAAAGCCAGCTTGAAAAACTCTATCAAATCGAGCTTGGGAAAGTTGGAGTCATTGTAATTTCAAAGTAATGGGAAGGTCACAGTTATCATGCTTAAATGCCAGTTGAATTAGCATTTCGACAACAGAGGCGCAGCTCTCCCCGAGAACTAAATTTACAACATATGTGTTCCAATTTTAGGCAATCTTCAGGATATCTTGAAAAATGTCAAAAATGCTCACTATCATTTACAAAAATCTGGTTGTATGTTCGAGATCCTGCGTGAATTCGACTTTTATGATAGCAAAGGGTTTATAATGAAAGGCAACTTACAAACACTCAGCGATTACATTGAAAAAAATCTGTTGACACAACAGCAGAAAGGTCAAATTATTCGCAAGCTTGTGAATGTGTTTGCTTAGGCAGGTATGAATGGTATCTACCACCTCAATCTGGACACAAAGTGATTTTCATAAACGAGGATAATCCTCTCTTGTTCTTCCCGGGAGGTACAGATATTTTAGTTGGAGGGAGTCCAGGCTATCAACCACCAGAGTAATTCACTAAATAGATGAAGCCTATATGGAACAGACAACCTAATCTCAAGAAAGTAGATTCTTATGCCTTAGGAATTATACTCTTCTAGATTACTTTCATAGACACCCTTTCGATCAACAACAACTTGCTGAGATGGAATTCACAGGAAGATTACCACCTCTGCCCTAAGAGATAACATAGAGACTTCAGAACTGCAAGTTGTTAGATGCTATTGAGCAGCTTCTTCAAGAAGACCCCGATGATCGATACACAGCTGAACAGCTTATCAAAAAGATGCCTTTATATTATGAAAGGTACTGACTTTGAATTTGAGAATTCACTCTTGCAATACCTCTTTGAATTATTATTGATTGAGCAAGTTCTAACTATATTTGGCTAAAATAACAAGTTTAATATCTCTATTTCTTGCTTATTATAAATCTCTCTTTCTCATTTACTTATATCTTACTTATGGTATTGTATTCATGGGGTTTTGGGGGAATACAATACCATATATATTAATGATGTTATATACAGTAAGGAATACTTACCTCGCAAGCTCAGAGTTTGATCATATGAATGAGTGTGTTGATTGTAATTCTTGAAACATTAAGGCCATAGCAACTTCTTTAAGTGCAAATCTTACTTAGTAGGGCAAAGCCATTTTATGGATTTATATTAAATAATAATGATTATTATACATATTGGGATATAGATTAATTTTATACTCGACAGCACAGTTAAAATTTATTAAAGGCAGCGGGCGATTAAATTTTATATGAAACATTAAGAATTATTGACGGTTAGGGTATCAATAAGCATTAGGGGAAAGTAGTCTGATCTTGACTGTGCTGTTCATGGTTAATATGAGAAGTTAATATAAAACCCCATCATTTCTAGTTCTAGGTTTATGGTTGAATCATGCTCATGCTCTAAGTGTTGGATCCAACTGGATTTGCTTGAACAGATGATTTGATCATCATACCAGCTGTTCCACCTCCTTGACTGGAGAAATTGTTTGACTTGTATCGCTTGCTTTGCTGCGTCATCTGATTAGGATCAAACAACCCAGGTGTGAATTCTAGCAAGTTGAATTTTGGTTGCTTGAACTAATTTTCAGGTCGATCTGGTCGCTTGCGCTTCTTGGTTCCAATACCCAACATTTGAAAAGCTCGGCCTCTCTAGCTAGGGGTTAGATTAATGGCGTTGTTGAACAAGTTGTACATCTCGTTGCTAATGCGAATCACCTTTTCCTTCCCAACTGTTCTTAATTCCTTTCTTTTCTCGAGGCTTGCTCGAATGTTTTCAGGGAAAAAGTGGGGTTTGACTGTATTGATAATCTATAGTATGATATTATAAAATTCAATATGATAATAGTACGTTATACAAGAATTATCGATTGACTGATCGCTTATCTTTCATATCTGGCAGGTAGGAGCTAACATGCTAATCGTGCTTAACTTATTCGATCAGTGATATAACAGTCAGTTCATTCAGTTTGGGCACGTTTATTATTCTAACTTCGTGATTTAGGAGTACCTATAGTAATAGTTGACGATTCGATTCTTACCTTCTTATCTCCACTGAATACCCCCTTCAAATATTCGAGTGTGCATTCTGGGTATGGTGGCAAGTAATATTGGCCTATAATAATAATATTGATAAGGAATCCTACCTTGGCTGGTAAGCACATCGTAAATCTCCTTCTTTGATTTCATAAGCTTTGCAAAGTCTTAAGTAGCGATCGTTTAGTAGTTTGGATTCGGCTGGCCCTAACTTCTAATGTTTGCATTAAAATTTGACTACCTGTTAGCAGGAGCTCTTTAATTAGAATTATTATTATTGGAATGGTTAGACTGGTTTGGCTGCTTCTATTCTTCAAGCAGCAGTTGCATCGATTCCTTATCTTTCATAAAACTATTGTATTCATCTCTGAAATGTACTTGGTTATTGATAGGAGCATATACAGGCAAGTTTCTCTTCTAATTTCCAGTTATCATGCCGCCTGTGCCATTACTATTGATGGTTCCTTGTATTGCCGACTGGTTGAAGTGATCAGCGCTATCATCATTCTTATCATCGAATTCCCCAAATCCATAGTGCGATTCCTCATTTCCGATAACGTTTGCCTCTCCAAATTCGTTATCATTATCATCCAATCGATTTGCAAAGCCATCATCCATTCTCATACTTTAATCTGGTTTGAATCCTTAAGTAGTCACATCTCTTGGCTGTGAAGCCTTCTAAACAATATTAAAGAGCTAAATCATACAGCGTAGTGATAGTGGCGGTCTAAGGGGTTGCCCTTGAAATCAGTTTACTTCTAGTTTTGGTGATTGGGGTCTTGAGCAGTAGTTTCATTTAAATTCTGGAATTTATCAGTGAGTTGCTACATCTAGCTATTGTCAAAGTTACTCTAATCGATAAGTGATATTTGATTAACGATCTCTCCTTCCTCCAGTGCTGAATTATTGACCTCGGTTATGTTAAGAGAGGGATATATACTCATTCGTTAAAATTAGAGATTTATAATATGATTGTAATTTTAAAATAAGTAATTTGTGATTAATTAGATATTAAATTGATAAATTAACAGAATATAAAACCAATAATCAAATTTAAATGAAGAGAGGTAAACGCACTCATTATCGCACTCATAATCGACACTTTTATCAATCATCATTCAATCATCATGCTTAGTCACAGTTTTAGATATTAGAGTGTATGTATGTGAATTATCATTGTAGTTTATGTCTGGCGATTGAGTTAGACGAAATCGCAGCCTGCGGAAGATCCATCATTGCGTGATGGGTCTTGCGATTTCGTCTAACTCAATCGCCAGACATAAACTACAATGATAATTCACATACATACACTCTCATATCTAAAACTGTGACAAAACATGATGATTGAATGATGATTGATAAAAGTGTCGATTATGAGTGCGATAATGAGTGCGTTTACCTCTCTTCATTTAAATTTGATTATTGGTTTTATATTCTGTTAATTTATCAATTTAATATCTAATTAATCACATATTACTTATTTTAAAATTACAATCATATTATAAATCTCTAATTTTAACGAATGAGTATATATCCCTCTCTTAACATAACCGAGGTCAATAATTCAGCACTGGAGGAAGGTGAGATCATCAATCAAATATCACTTATCGATTAGAGTAACTTTGACAATAGCTAGATGTAGCAACTCACTGATAAATTCCAGAATTTAAATGAAACTACTGCTCAAGACCCCAATCACCAAAACTAGAAGTAAACTGATTTCAAGGGCAACCCCTTAGACCGCCACTATCACTACGCTGTATGATTTAGCTCTTTAATATTGTTTAGAAGGCTTCACAGCCAAGAGATGTGACTACTTAAGGATTCAAACCAGATTAAAGTATGAGAATGGATGATGGCTTTGCAAATCGATTGGATGATAATGATAACGAATTTGGAGAGGCAAACGTTATCGGAAATGAGGAATCGCACTATGGATTTGGGGAATTCGATGATAAGAATGATGATAGCGCTGATCACTTCAACCAGTCGGCAATACAAGGAACCATCAATAGTAATGGCACAGGCGGCATGATAACTGGAAATTAGAAGAGAAACTTGCCTGTATATGCTCCTATCAATAACCAAGTACATTTCAGAGATGAATACAATAGTTTTATGAAAGATAAGGAATCGATGCAACTGCTGCTTGAAGAATAGAAGCAGCCAAACCAGTCTAACCATTCCAATAATAATAATTCTAATTAAAGAGCTCCTGCTAACAGGTAGTCAAATTTTAATGCAAACATTAGAAGTTAGGGCCAGCCGAATCCAAACTACTAAACGATCGCTACTTAAGACTTTGCAAAGCTTATGAAATCAAAGAAGGAGATTTACGATGTGCTTACCAGCCAAGGTAGGATTCCTTATCAATATTATTATTATAGGCCAATATTACTTGCCACCATACCCAGAATGCACACTCGAATATTTGAAGGGGGTATTCAGTGGAGATAAGAAGGTAAGAATCGAATCGTCAACTATTACTATAGGTACTCCTAAATCACGAAGTTAGAATAATAAACGTGCCCAAACTGAATGAACTGACTGTTATATCACTGATCGAATAAGTTAAGCACGATTAGCATGTTAGCTCCTACCTGCCAGATATGAAAGATAAGCGATCAGTCAATCGATAATTCTTGTATAACGTACTATTATCATATTGAATTTTATAATATCATACTATAGATTATCAATACAGTCAAACCCCACTTCTTCCCTGAAAACATTCGAGCAAGCCTCGAGAATAGAAAGGAATTAAGAACAGTTGGGAAGGAAAAGGTGATTCGTATTAGCAACGAGATGTACAACTTGTTCAACAACGCCATTAATCTAAACCCTAGCTAGAGAGGCCGAGCTTTCCAAATGTTGGGTATTGGAACCAAGAAGCGCAAGCGACCAGATCGACCTGAAAATTAGTTCAAGCAACCAAAATTCAACTTGCTAGAATTCACACCTGGGTTGTTTGATCCTAATCAGATGACGCAGCAAAGCAAGCGATACAAGTCAAACAATTTCTCCAGTCAAGGAGGTGGAACAGCTGGTATGATGATCAAATCATCTGTTCAAGCAAATCCAGTTGGATCCAACACTTAGAGCATGAGCATGATTCAACCATAAACCTAGAACTAGAAATGATGGGGTTTTATATTAACTTCTCATATTAACCATGAACAGCACAGTCAAGATCAGACTACCTTCCCCTAATGCTTATTGATACCCTAACCGTCAATAATTCTTAATGTTTCATATAAAATTTAATCGCCCGCTGCCTTTAATAAATTTTAACTGTGCTGTCGAGTATAAAATTAATCTATATCCCAATATGTATAATAATCATTATTATTTAATATAAATCCATAAAATGGCTTTGCCCTACTAAGTAAGATTTGCACTTTAAAGAAGTTGCTATGGCCTTAATGTTTCAAGAATTACAATCAACACACTCATTCATATGATCAAACTCTGAGCTTGAGAGGTAAGTATTCCTTACTGTATATAACATCATTAATATATATGGTATTTTATTCCCCAAAACCTCATGAATACAATACCATAAGTAAGATATAAGTAAATGAGAAAGAGAGATTTATAATAAGCAAGAAATAGAGATATTAAACTTGTTATTTTAGCCAAATATAGTTAGAACTTGCTCAATCAATAATAATTCAAACAGGTATTGCAAGAGTGAATACTCAAATTCAAAGTCAGTACCTTTCATAGTATAAAGGCATCTTTTTGATAAGCTGTTCAGCTGTGTATCGATCATCGGGGTCTTCTTGAAGAAGCTGCTCAATAGCATCTAACAACTTGCAGTTCTGAAGTCTCTATGTTATCTCTTAGGGCAGAGGTGGTAATCTTCCTGTGAATTCCATCTCAGCAAGTTGTTGTTGATCGAAAGGGTGTCTATGGAAAGTAATCTAGAAGAGTATAATTCCTAAGGCATAAGAATCTACTTTCTTGAGATTAGGTTGTCTGTTCCATATAGGCTTCATCTATTTAGTGAATTACTCTGGTGGTTGATAGCCTGGACTCCCTCCAACTAAAATATCTGTACCTCCCGGGAAGAACAAGAGAGGATTATCCTCGTTTATGAAAATGCACTTTGTGTCCAGATTGAGGTGGTAGATACCATTCATACCTGCCTAAGCAAACACATTCACAAGCTTGCGAATAATTTGACCTTTCTGCTGTTGTGTCAACAGATTTTTTTCAATGTAATCGCTGAGTGTTTGTAAGTTGCCTTTCATTATAAACCCTTTGCTATCATAAAAGTCGAATTCACGCAGGATCTCGAACATACAACCAGATTTTTGTAAATGATAGTGAGCATTTTTGACATTTTTCAAGATATCCTGAAGATTGCCTAAAATTGGAACACATATGTTGTAAATTTAGTTCTCGGGGAGAGCTGCGCCTCTGTTGTCGAAATGCTAATTCAACTGGCATTTAAGCATGATAAAGCTGTGACCTTCCCATTACTTTGAAATTACAATGACTCCAACTTTCCCAAGCTCGATTTGATAGAGTTTTTCAAGCTGGCTTTATAAGAGAGGAACTTTCCTAGTCAAATCTTCGAGGAAAGCAATGATTAAAATGATTTCATCTCTACAAGAATACCGAAACGATCAATAGCTTAAGACTCAATCGACTCAGAAGAAGCGAGTATGAGTTCGGAAATTAATAGGGAAAGTAAATAAATGGCTTCCTAAACAGAATCAAATAGCACCAGCGAAGATGAAGATGAAGTCGACTTTGGCATTCATTCTGAAGTTGATTGTGTTATAACACCATAAAAGGTACTACCCAGAAATAAAAACGATCAGGACCAGAAAGCACTGTCGCTTACCATTAATTCGGAAGTTTGGATCGATAATGCAATTATTCTAAATCTAAAACCAAACTTTGCTTCCAACCTAAGTTATTTCGGGGTTCAACGCAAGGATTAATTAGCAAATACCACTGCCACATACTCTTAGTATTATAATCAAATGATGAAACTCTTGAAACATGGTATTTTTTCAACACAGGACGACGAAGAAGATTGCGTAATAACCTTTGCAAAATACTTGGATTTCTTGGGCTTTGTTCAAATTTAGATTATGTATGTGCAAACAACCAAAGAGGCAACCTTTTTAATGAATGATTTGCAAAACGATTTTGAATTTAGCTGGTTGAAGTTATACTTGGGAAAGCACGCTAAGTATAGAGCAAATCATGAGTTCAATCTGTTAAAAGAGCATAGAGATTCCAAATTCATTCTACCATGCTAGAATCTCTTTTTTGATAATGATGAGAACTTATTCATCTAGAACTTTAAGATCAATCAGAGGTGCTACCCACTTGGCAAATTCCTAATGCGTGTACCAAAACTCAAGCAAGTTTATAGACTAAGGATAGCTCTAGGAGTATGCATTGCGAATCTTGAACTGACTAAGCGTGGAATATTCGCTCCTCATCAAAGTATCGTGCGTTATCTAGTTGGCACGACTTCTACAAACTTAAGAGTACTAATAGCTGGGCTAGATTTCGCTTTCAAATAAGATAGACTCTTCAAACCTTGGAGTGGTTTCAGCATAGTTTCTAATGAAATACAGAAAGCAGCAAGAGATGACAAATCTATTCGTCAGTCTAATGAATACTTGAACAGACCAGTTGCTTTCATACTCTACTTAGTCCTAAAGCCAGGTTAGCAAAATTTGATTAAAAAGGTAGCGAATGACGATTTTCTTTCGGATGAGGAGAAGGCAGCGCCATAGTAAGGAAATCACTTCAGAGGCTATGGCTAAGTGCAGAGACTCTGGTCTGGCAAAATCGACATAAAGTGTGTTGCTAATGAACTACTAGGCATGATCGAAGATGATTACCCGAAACATATCATGCACCTTGAGAATGAAATCGAGTTCTTAAATAACTGTCAATGACTAATTCGCAAACTATTAATAATCCCTTCCCTAATACTTTCACAACCTAATTTATTGCATTATACTCTATAATATAATTCAATCTTCATTCTAGACAAGATAATGCAGCAATCGATTGCAATATTCATATATACTTATACCAGACATAAATTTGCATTATTATGGGGTTTTATCAAATTTTGGGTTTTAAGGTTGTATGGCTCCACCCTCAGGTTGTATGGTTCCAGGAAGATATCCTGAAGATATCTCAAATTTCAAGGCTTATGAAAATTTTCGAGAATATTTCTAATAGCTCTGCTTACTTTATGATTGGCGAGTCTTATTACATTGATATGATATAATACAACAGTGATGCTTATATATATGCAAATACAAGCTGATCTGGTGTCTATGGGTTATAATATAAGAGACCAAACTTCAAAAATTCTTAGTATTTCTAGTTGTTTATAACAGCTTTCAAAGCACCAGTTTGAATCTCTAACTTCAAACATCGATTTTTGCCTAAGGGCTCTGACTTCAACTCTAATGATGTTTTCGATGCCTCTGAGATGCTTAATGATGATTTGGACGGTTTTGGCATGGTTAGGCAAGAGTTGGGTAAGTCAAGTGTGTTGATCTTAAGTTTGAGAATAGGCCTAAATTTCAAAGCTATACTACAGTTAAGAAGTCAAAACCACCCTAAAGTAAAACCTAAATTTTCTTACCTCTCTTATCACAATACCACCATACCCTCTTCAATCAATGCAATTAGGTATATCAACATCATATATAAGTGATTGAGCTCAAACTAAGGTGGTATAGATAATTTTGAGAGGTTAGGTTGCATGAATCCACTCTAAGGTTGTATAGTTAGAGATGAAGATATCCTGAAGATACCTCAAGGTTGTATGGTTCCACCCCTTAGGTTGTATGGTTCCAGGAAGATATCCTGAAGATATCTCCAAATTTTATGTACCAGTGTATAAAATAATCGCTAAGTATGTATAGGGTTCAATTAGAAGTACTAAAGCTGCTTATTCAAACTACTATGCAAGAATCAACCTAAAGTTGTATGGATCCAGGTTGCATGGCTCCGGCTGTATGACTCCAGGTTGTATGGTTCCAAAAATGCCCTATTTAAGCCAGCGAATTTCATAATTCATTATCACATTAAAAATTTCGCAAATTGGCCCCAAAATTAAACTTTTGCCTCCTGACTTTCTGCTGCCCTAACTTTAGACTCCTCCCTATATTTTATACTCCCCATCATTTTAACATGCTCCTTCTACTCGGGAGCATTAGGGTCCAGCCGCAGCCTATGGTTGGATACCCTCCATTTAAGAGTAAAAGTTGTTGTATTTTAAAGTTTTAAGCAAACTTCTCTGCTTTTAGGGTTTACCAGTCAAAATTTTCAACCTCTAAGAGTTCAAGAGCTCCTCACAATTATTAAATCTATAGATTTGGCATGATCTATTTAATGCAAGAGCATTAGGGACAAATAACTGCCTATGGTTGGATAACCAAGTATATAAAGGATTTAGATAATTTGGCGAAACTAATAATATGATTTATAAGTTTTCCCTAAAATTGAGAATTTCCCTAAATTCTATGATTTAAGAACCAGAGGTTGTTTTAAAATCAATAACCAATGCTCTACCTACTTAGAGCAATAAGAGTAACAAATTAAGTGTATTAGATGATTTTAGAGTTGAAATTACTTAAAATATAAGGTGCACTTGTATTTGAAAAATACTTAAAATCGAGAGATTTTCTAAGAAATTAAAATCAAAACTCCTAAAGTTATAACCGAATATTTAAATTAGTGGAAACCCTACTTAAGCGAGGCAGTTTATAATTAAATTTATGAAATGTTCTCCGGTTATTTTAGAGAATTGGAACTCTAATTTAACAGATCACTTAGGCAGCGATTCAAGAGGATATCGGAATCCTAGAATCAAAGCCGCTGATCCTTCCCTTGGTGGGTATCGGAAGACACCATTGGAGGCGGTAGTCCTCCTCAATTGATAATTGATGTTACCAGTAATACAATTAGATATTGAGTACCGAGGACTACTGAGGAGAATCTTTCTTCATACCCACATTTTTTATCTTAATCTTTTCTTTAGGAATTAAATCGCAGAGAGGCAGATGCAAAATTCAAAATCAGGCGAAGTCAGGAATTTAAGTAAGTTTAGTAATTTAATTTTATTAATTAATCTTCCTTTTAATAAAATTATAGGCAACTTCTAATTAAATGCGCATCAACAGAGAGCTCTAGAGATCAAATGATAATCAAACCAAGCTATTATCCATTTTACAGTTACAGGAGAAATCGCTAAAACTAAATCAAATTATTAGGGTCCTTAGGTATTAATCTGCGATCGCTGAGTTAGGTTTTAGGTTATAGTTGTTTGATTTATTTCTATGAAAATTACTTGAATTTATTATTGGCTGACTTTAGGATGATGTTTTGTTTTATAGGACTTATGATCCTCAAATTGAAAATAAACTTTTGAATTCAATAAAAATGATTAATGATCAAGATCTTAGGTTTTAGGACTTTGTTTGAATTATTACACTTTGCTTAGAATTAATAAGTTCAGAGAGATTTTTATTGGAAGTAAAGCATTGCTTTAAAATAATAATAATTTAATAGTTATTATAAATCACTCTTTAAGTGTATAGGATTTTTAGATCAATTTAGTCATTTAGTTTAAACTTAAATTAGCGATATGGGAATTATAAGTATAATTAGTTTGTTTACTTAGTAAAGTATAGATAGTGTAAATATACTGATCGTAGTTTATTAAATCACTCAAAACTGATATTCACTCAAAGTTTAATTCATGCAGTAAAACTAACTGCTCCAACAAACTCTTAGGGTTCTGGCATTACATGCGATGTCAACTGCTTCCTCATTTCTTCATCATACTTATTCACAGTCTTTCTGTATTCTCCCTTGATTTAGCTATAAATTGCGCGTAAGCGATAGTTTGAATAATATAATAGAATTGCTTACTCTACCTGTATAAGACTGTCGTTATCAAAGCTGAAGAACCAACCGTCTGAAGGATCGTCAGGATCAAGATTAATATACTATTAGTGCATGTGTGGATCCTCCTGTTTGAATGGGTAAATCCATACGTTATGATAGCCACACCACTTATAGGTTACCACCACAATTGGTTCACTCTGCGCAACCTCCAGAAGTACAACGTTTGAAAATCCACTTTGAGGATCCACCTGGAACTTGAAAGTTCGCTTGAAGCGTTCATCGATCACCTATACTTGAGAATCATTACTTATGTTGAAATCTTGCCTTGTAAATCTCGACGATGTATCCACCAGGTGCATGAGCAGAGTGCTTGAAGGTGAAGCAGTGCTGCTTCGTAAGTTTGCTTGACTTCATTCTTAAGTTTTATTATAGAATTATATGATTATTACTTAATAATAAATATAAAGAACTCATTTAAGTATTAAAGACTATATATTTTACTGATAAGGCTGCGCTTCATTAATACTTGAAGCTCAAACTATACTACTCTTAGTTGTGAACAGGCGCTGAGTTGATCAACCAAGCTCTTAAGCTTAAGCAGGCGTATACCTAAAGTTCATGACTTCTATCACAAATCGGATAAGTTCTTAGTTGTCTCCCTTGTACCTTAAGCTATAATTACTAATGCTATTCAGTTGGGCAACTGCCTTTACTATGCCTCCAATGGATTCTATCATTACTATAGCTACTCTTGCCATATTTTGGTCATTATTAATATTGATTATTATATTTATATCTCAATAAGAGATTACACTAATACTAATAGTTATTATATTAAATTCTAATATATTAAATATGAAAACAACCAAGAAATCATAAAATTCAAGCAATGACTCTGAAATGCATTCGCAGTCTTAGTAAGAATAATCGCTCACCTCGATCTTCAGCGACGATCATCTTAGCCAGCACTCCTTTGAAAGCATTAAGTAGAGTTGAGTCAAGATTCAAGACAAGCAAATCGTAAAGTGGGGACCTGTAATTTTGGGTAAGAATTTCGTTCAAGTGGTTGCACGAGCTAAGTATTCGTATAATACGGGAACACTCCTCAACTCTGGTGAAGTTCCTCCTCACGTGGATTCTTTATAAGGAGGTTTGATCATTAAGATGCCTTTGGTAGGTATAGATTCTTACTTGAATGACGTGATTGATATCAAGAGTATGTATGACGATGATTCATTGTGTCAATTTCTGGAGCAGTTCTTGAGTCAATTTCGCATTTCAAAGCAGGTTAGTCAAATAAATTAAGATTTAAGAAACATTCTAATATAATGCTAATTTAGAAACCCCAGTCGATTTAAGAAGGATAGCCAGTGCAGTTGATATAAACAGGTTTACTCTCTCTTATACATAATAGAATGTAGCTAAACCATGGATTACCGAAGGATTGTAATCCATACCTAAAACCTTGAGATGCAAAGCTTGCCCATAAACGATTAGAGATAGTTAGAATGTATATGGAAGATTAGTTGAAGCCAAAGTAAATTTCGAAGAAGTTGCGAGTGACAGCAGAGTTTGTATCAAGAACTGTTGAGAAGTTTAAGCATGAGATTTAAAATAGCGTATTCCAACTTTAAGAACTAAAAAGACCTGGTAAGAGGAGGGAGTGAGATAATGAGCAGCTGGTTGCTGCTGTTGGTGAGTGCATTGAAGAGGTTGGGATTTATTAGTGTACTGGCAGAAATATTCATAATCGATTGTAAGAATTGAAGCTGAGCTCGCCATTAAAGTATGCCTTCAAAGTGCCTTGCATTTCAACGATTCACAAGATTCTCAAGGAGTAGTTTCATCTGAAGTTTGGCAAGACAGAGGCAGCGAATGTCAAATACAGAGATCCTGCTTATAACAGCAAGCGCTTATGGGTGAGTCGCCTGCTATCATAGTTTCTAAGAGAGAATGCAGTAATTATATCAGTGGATGAAAGCAACTTCAGGTCTGACTACTTGCCTCCTAAGCAGTGGGCACTAAATTAGAATAGTATACTAGGTAAGAGGAAGAATAACAAAACCAGAGTGATTGCAGCCAAGAAGCACAGTAGAATCATAGCTGGTGATAAAGAGTTGCAGTATGGAGGGATGCTGCTTGGAAAGCAGTAGGATCATTTATACTTTTCAGAATCATCGAAAGAGTTGGATGCAATCTCATTTATAAAATCCACTCTTCAACCACCTTAAATAAGTTCATAAAATATTGGACTACAAGATGCTAAAAAGCTTACATAAACAAGCATCCAGCCTTCAACAAGTAAATTAAAGGCAAAGTCGATTTCGAAGCCCCATTCAGGTGCAAGTAGTATGAACCAATAGTGAAACAATCAATTTTGCAGAAATCGAACATATCATCAAGCAGTTCCAAAGTAAGCTACTCATGATTAATTGGTATAGAATAACTCAAGGAAATCAGTCAATCTTTAAACCCCACCTCGCTATACAATGAAATCAGTGCATCAATAGCCTAAAGACTTGTCTCCTATACCAGAAGTTGAAGATATTCCTTGAAATCAATCAAGCACTTTGAAAAAATTCAGGAATTTGAAGCTGTAGAGCAGTACCAAGAAAATCACTTCTGATGATGAGCAGATAAAAAGGATTCACTCAGGCCTCACGCCTTTGATTGATAGAGTGTCAAAACTAAAGTTGTAATCGACCTTAAAGAAATCGAGCAGTTCAATGATGGGTTAGAGGTAAAGAGAGGTGATCTAACTAACTCCAAGGAAGTTGTCGCTGTCAGTTTTAAGCAGTTCTAATGTTGATAAAAGTAAGTACAAAAGATTGAAAGTGGTTGTTGATGGAAGTTAGCTTAGGATAGTTTATTGTCAAATGAATGAATCGCTGTTTAAGTGAAATTATACTTTCAGTATCAGTATGAAATACTCTTGATTATGGTAACACATAAAAGTGAGAGAGATGCAAGTCGTCTCCTTAACACCTGTAATCATGCAAAATTTCAACAACCATTCTTAAAGAAGATACCCTGAAGATACCTCAAGGTTGAATGGTTCCACCCCTCAGATTGCATGGTTCCACTCAAAGGTTGTATGGCTCCACCCTAAAGTTGTACGACTCCAGGTTGTACGGATCCCGGCTGTATGGATCCAGGTTGTATGACTCCAGGTTGCATGGTTCCACCTATAGGTTGTATGAATCCAATTACTGCAAATTAAGTGTTACTATACTGATCAATCCTGTAATAAGTAGACTTCCATCTAACAACACAATTGAAAGTCCAACTCTCGTTATTTAAGCTAATCAACTTTTCTTATAGATGACTTATCTCATAATCAGAACCAATTTGAAGAGTCCAAGGAGTATAACAAACCCCATTCATAGATGATAAATGAAAGGCAGCTTGACTAACCTTACAAACCAATCTTTCAATATCGACAGGAGATGCTTTCCATTTTAGGTAATTATGGTTAGAAAGCCAGGCAGTTGTCAATTGCAAAGCAATAAGTGAAGAGACATTAATATTCTATGGGTTTGATAGCTGCAATCGCAGTTGACAGAGTGGTCTCCACTCAAATCATTGAGGGAGCTTTTGATTCAGTGCTGTTTGAGAACTTTATCTGTCAGACGCTGAGAAGTATAAGAACTTACAAAGATCTATGCAATAAGAAGGTGGTGCTTTTAATGGATAATGCCATAATTCACAAGTATTCTGAGATGCTTGCGACTGCTCGTCGCTTCAAAGTCAACTTACTCTTCAACGCAGAATACTCGCCCTGGCTCAACCCAATCGAACAGTTGTTTGCTGACATCAAGAAGAACCTCAAGCAGCAGAACATCAACAGCAAGTAAGCATACTCTCATAACAAACTTATAGAGTGCAGCTGGTCAAGCGCATCCAAGAAGTAATCAAAAAATGAGCGAGGATGATGTTCGAGGACTATGGGCATTCAGTATCAAGAAATGGATACATACTCTGAGGTATGGCTTTGTATGAGATTCTACTCAAAACAAGAATTGCATCATACATTGAAATTTCTATAAGCGCTTATACCTAATGCATTGTCATTTTTACTGCCTATACTATTACTGCTGCTATTACTCCTGTTATTAATACTGTACTTAAAATTAATACATAAATGCACGAGGATCCCTGAAAATCGCAGTTTTCATAAGTCTGCTCAAACTATTATGAAGTTTTGACGAGTGGCATCAAATTCTGCTCTACTCCACTCTATATAGCAAATTTCTATGCACTCAAGGTATACACCAGAGGAGTTGAGCAATTTAGGCTGAAATTGGACAAAAATTGGTTCAAAATCAAATATTTCAAGAATTGAATGGGTTGGTGAGAGAGGAGATGCTCTGAGCATCATGCTATCCAGTTTGATAGGAATATAGCAAAAAACTAGCGAATTCGCAACTTCCGCTCGATTTTTTTGACCAGCTGAGATTAGCAGGTACTGCTGGAGCATTGAACTTTATGACCACCAAATTTTTCACAAAATTGACCAGCAACAACGATTTTCAAGATTTTTGACCACCATGCTCCAAATTTGGCCTGGTCACCGCATATTTGTGAAAAGTGACACATAACACTAAATTCAGAGTAAAAACTGCGATTTTTTGAGATTTTGACTACTACTCTGGTCATATTGGTTTAAATCAAGCACTCTGGTCACTTTTATAGAGAATCTCAGTTTTGACCACTACTCTGGTCACTTGGGTTAAAATTATGCACTTTTGCCACTTTTTTGACCACTCTGCTCAAATGTAAGAGACATGTATAAAAAGACAGATATTTTGACCACGAATAGCAAAGTTGGTCATTTTTACAGATAATATAGAATTTTGTCACTTTATATATGTTCCTAATGATGCATAAAGACTTTGACCACAAATGAAAATAAAAGTGAGCATTTTGTAAAATTAAGTAGGGGTTTGGCCACTTTTCGCATATAAGACAAAACGAATAGTAAATTAGCAGTAATTATATATTTATTAAATTTTGTATTTTTATTTTTGCATTTCCCCGATTCAATTGTATTTTATCAATAATGTTATAATTCTAAAAACATAATTATTTATTTTCAATTTCCTATTTTAAAATAATAAATAAAGTAATTCATTTTTAAACAAAAAAGCCATAGACAATGTTTATTGTTATCCTGGGATTTTTGTAAATATTAATTTAATAATGAAAAATATTTGACTATTGAATACCATTTAGACATATAAAGCCTAAAGAGAGCGATCTGTTAAACACATACAGTTCTTCATTAGTGGCCAGGTACTTGCATTTTGGAAAGGATACTTTATATAAACGCTGTACTTTATTCGAGAGATATCACCCTGAGGTCTAATAGATTCAATGAAAAATTAGTAAAAGAGTAAAATCATTAGTATAGAGTGATTTAATAGATACTAATTAACTTCTTAAAATAACCTATTATGTTTAAACTAGTTATCTTAATTAATCAACTAAGAATATTAGGTTTTAGTGGGATTTGAACCCACCTTAAACGCTCATTAATCAGTAGATGAATACGAATTAAACTATTGGTAAATATTATGGTTTTACTTTAATTTACTCTTTTAAGTATGTTTGATCTAATTTGAAATACTCCCAAAAAATAAACCATGATTATTGCAGATTTGTCTTCATTACATATTAGAAAGACTTTGAAGTTGAGAGTAAATGCTTTAGAGAATTCCTTTAGAACATTGAGGAAAAACTAAGAGTGATAAAAATAATCTACAAACTAAGAAACTCGAATCAATATTAATATAAAATAGAATAAGAACTCATGATTCAACAAAAAGTGAATGAACCCCAATATAAAAATTAAGAAGAATTAGAGAGATATTAAAATATTAAACAATTACTTATAAATTTATGAATCATTAAGACTTAACTTTTAATTTATAAATGATTAATATACTAAGCATGAATATATCTCAAAATTAATTTCTAATATTTTTTCTTATCTACCAAATTTTTCATGACATTTACTAATGGGGGTTTTATTTAACTAAATTTGAAATAAAGCACAAAGTCGTGTGGACTACCTATATACTGTCAATTTCAAACTTAATAAATTTGGATAATGATGTTCTCAAAGCTCATTGAATATATTAAATATGGAAGATAATTTGTTTATATGGTCTTGGTTATTTAAAATCAAGTCAATGAAAACAGAGAAAGTAGGTTAAGCATTGGCAATAATTACAATTATTCATGCAAATTTTAAGGTTCTAATTTATTGCCGCATTAGTAGACACAAGTATGGATTGTGGAAATAAAAGGGTACTTAGCTGGTTGATTCTCCGGCTATGATAAAGTATCTAGTTGCTATCAACAAGTGAAATAATAAGGAAGTATCTTGAGAAAGCCTAAGGTCCCAACTTATCAGGAAGTTTGTTTATGATAAATCATGGTTTAGAGTTGAGTTGTTTATTTAAAGGTTTCTTTATCATTATATATAAATGTTTTTATAAAAAAAAGAGTTATTGAAGATTTAAAAATCCTAATTGGAGAGCATAAAGAACACAATTTTTATTTAATATATTTTTTAACCTCTTTAAAAAATTAAATAGTCATTTGTTGGTATTAAGGCAGAAAGGGTTCGAAATGTTTTTCAGAAAGAATTTTAATAATTAAACTTTTTAAGCATGTCTTAAGATCAACCTTACTAACTCTCATCTTTTTTGTTCTACTCATAGATATTTCATGATTTTTTCTTATGGCATCTATTAGAGTTTAAGATCATACTCTACTGACGAGATTTAGAATATAATTTATATTGCCTTAAATCATATTTTCGAACTGTTGTCAATTTATAAACAAAATCTTCATAATTAAATTATTATTGACTGTAATTTTTGTTATTTTATGTTATACGCAATATTTAATGATTATTTAACCGGGGTTGGCTACTTTTTGAAATTGTTGACTGTTTAGAAAATGCAAACATTAGTTTTCTAACATACTGTTTATTGTAAAAAATAATGACTAAATTATTATAGCTTTAATAGACAATAATTTTATTTATAATTAATTAATTTTGTTTTAAAATTGTCATAATTTTTATATAATAAGTCTGATAATTAATGGGAGCTCCCTTTTTATTTATGGCGTATAGTCTAGGCCTTTATTTATTTTAGGAGATTTAATAAGCTGGATTTTGACTCTATATTTTATATTATTAATTAAAATATTTTACTAAAAAATAATGGTATCATCTATAAGAGTTAAACATATTATGTTTTATTTATTTTTCTTCATTCCACATACTTACTCAGAATATTTTTTGTATGATTAAGTGCGCTTATGCTAGGTATGACTTTAAAGTAGCTAGTACCCATTGTAGGACCTACTCTCAATATAGACATTAAATAACCAATTTATCATCCCTGGATCATCTTCAGCCTAGCACAACATTTTTTCAGGAAATTCTTACAGTATGGGAAGTTGAGAAGTATGATTACTTATTTAGTGAAGGTTATTGGTGACCACGGGGTAGTATCTTTTAAATCTCATTGCTTACATGCACAATTAGAGGGAAAAAAGGCTTTTGTAATTATAAATAATTAATTTATTGTTAAAACTTAGAAAATTTGTCCAATCAATTTTTTATTTAAATTTGCTGTAAAATTCTCAGATACCATGTTCTTAAAAATGTTAGCTATCTATTTTAAACACTATAAATTGGATAGCCCTTGTAATAAATGAAAGCTAAATTTAATTTCCGTTTAAAGTTATGATTTATTAGAAAAATATCATTACCGATATAAAATACATTTTAATCCTTATATGAAAGTACTGATAAAAAATAAGTTTCTATAAATTTCTTACCATTTTTATTAACCATTAAAAACACATTTTAAATGTTTTCAAAGCTTTATCTTATCTTTTTTTATTTAAAAATAAAAGAATAGTGTCTATAAGAAACTTTAGAAGTTCATAGCACTGAAATAATTCAAGTTACTAAATAAAAAAAAAATGCCAATATCTTTAATTATTTTATACTTTGGCCTTTTATCATTTAGTTAAAATCCAAAAAAGATTATTACTTTTAATTATATTGAAGTCAGTTAGGTATTTTCTTAGCAAAAAATAAATTAATGCAAGATATTATAGTTTTATTATTATAAAGAGGAAGAATAAGGTATTATGAGAAATTAAAATTATTTTAACAAAGACCATAAATTTCTTTAAAGTTTATAAGTATATTAAAATTATATAAAAAATTATATAATTTTACAATATTTTTGTACTGGCATCAATTAATTGGAAAGTTAGGAAAATAAAACTATTTTTATAATTTTAAGTTGGATTGTTTTAAGTTTGATTAAGAAGATTATGAAAAAATAATAAGAAAAAAACAATATTTTTACATGTTCGATTTAAATGAGTATGAATACTTATTAAAATAATAGGAAATAGTAAAATGAGTACAATTTTGATATTCTTCCAGCTCTAATACAGAATATTTACATAAAAATAATTTCTCTATTCTAGTATATATATTCTTTGCAAATGAACTATCTTCCTACCAAGGCCCTGCAGTTTTAATAAAGGAGTGTTAAAATAATTAAAACAAATGTTTTCCAATATAATTTATAATATAAAATTTATATTTATCGATTTCTTATTATAAATTAAGGATGTTGACCTATCTTTTTTTTTATAAATTTATAATATTAAACCTTGTTATATTGAATTTTAATCGATTTTTTAAAAATAATGTTAAGTTTAAATTATGTTTGAATAATTTATAAATATTACTGCAGATCTCAATATCTTAAATTTAAAAAAATACTTCCTT
This sequence comes from Oxytricha trifallax, assembly GCA_000711775.1. Classification (NCBI taxonomy): domain Eukaryota; phylum Ciliophora; class Spirotrichea; order Sporadotrichida; family Oxytrichidae; genus Oxytricha; species Oxytricha trifallax. Next base: position 70,187 of record ARYC01000580.1, on the reverse strand, counting down.
AGAAAAATAAATTGAAGTAAAAAAAACCTCTATTATTTTTATTCTCAAAATATTGATGAGAATTTATTCCCACTGAAAATTTACAGGTAAAAAAAAATGAACCTATAATGGAAAGTTGATGATTTATTGATTTGAGAAAATATTTTATTAATTATCAAATAATAACATTTAAGAAGAGAAGAACAAGTTCTCATTAATAAATCTAAAGAACGAATCCAAAGCAAATTTATTTGCCATACTATATAAGCCCTTAAGATTTGAATATCTATGCTTAAAATTATTATAAACTTGAAACCATGCCATCCTGAGAAGATATTAAAGAAATATGCAACATAAATTGAAGTATTTTCTTCTAGAATTAACGAATGCAGTAAAAACTAAACTAGCTGTCATCAAAACTAACTAATTACCAAAGCTTTATAAAAATAGAAATTAAATGAAATTTTGTAAAATTATCATTAGAGACCATTTAGAATTCAAGGAAAATTAAGGATTAATTAATTCACATTAAAAAGAAATTTAAAAATACTAAGTAAAAATGTTCACTGGTATTGTGGAAATACATTTGAATTTGAGAAATTAATTTTAATTAAAATAAATATAAATCAAAATAGTGGCAGTTAAAGTTGTCTAATTGAAACGATCTAGGGCTCATTCGATAGAGAATTCAAAATTAGCTGGACTTTATGATTGGTGGTACTATTTTATCACATCGAGGGAGAGAGATAACTCGACTTTTATGTGAATGTATAATTTAATGAATTTAAATGAGTTTAATTAAAGCGAAGTTATCTCGCTGCAGGGATGTGATAAAATAGTACCGCGAATAATAAAGTCCAGCTAATTTTGAATTCTCTATCGAATGAGCCCAATATCGTTTAAATTGGAAACTTTAACAGCCACCATTTTGATTTAATATTTATTCTGATTAAAATAAATTTCCCAAATTCAAATGTATTTCTACAATAAAATCTTGTTTAATAGGAACATCATAGATCTTAAATTGAAGGATGAAAAGTAGGTTAGGATTTGAAGAGATAGATTGGCTCTTATATATTTTATTATCCCTTATATAATAAATTAAGTTGACATAAGTGATATAAATATATTAGCATTTCCTATGGAAATAGTATAATAACACAGCATAAATTAAAATGTCTTATTGACTATTGACAAATATTGCTAGAAAGTTCTTGACATTATTATGTTAAGAAGATTGAAATAGTACATGAAAAAATAGTACAAAAGATATAGGTAACCATTAATAGAACAAACAGTTATAAATGAAGAAATCTTAAGAAATTAACATTAAGAAACGCAGAAGGAAATTTAATTAAAAAAAATTTTCAGTATAAATACAGAAATCTTGACAAGAAAAATTTTCTTATAAAAGTTTTAGATTCTCTTTTACTTAAGATCTACAAATTTTGAAAAGGAACTTAATTTTTTAAATGACGTTCGACTATAAAATGAATGCTTCTTGATATATAAAAAGAGTATGATTTTCTCATATAATGAGATGCAATGTTCCAAATAACATGCTTTCTTAATAATAAAAAAGCAATTTTAAAACTCCAAAGTTTATTTATTAAATTTTACAGTAAATAATTGCTAAAGATAACCTTAATTTATAAATTCTGTGATAACCAATTATGCCAGACCTTTTTAAACCTTCTTGGAAATAAATGACTTTAGACACTAAGGAAATTTAATATATTGCATAAAAGTAATAATTAGTAATTTTTCATAGATTAAAAATATCTTAATAAAACTTGATAATGCATATCATTATTAAAGAAAGTTTGGTAATTTTTACTTAGCTCAAAGCTATGCTTCTTAACTTATTTTTATATAATTCTACGGTCTCCAATACAGAATGGTAGCGAGAAAGGGAAGAAATAGCATAAAAATAAGTATATATACCTGGTTGGTTTATTTCCCAGTATTAATTTCTGTAAAGCATTAAATAATAATAATAATAATATCAATCTAATAAATAGATAAAATTAAAAGCTCTAATGATTGTTTATTTAATTAAGATTGAATATTAAAGTAGAAATTGAAGACTAAACTTTTAAATTGAGAAAAAAAATAGTTTTTAATTATTTTATTTTCTTTTAAGAGTATCAAATTATTTAAATCATAAATGGGCTCTAAGTTTTACATAAATTGCTCAATTCTGTAATGACTTAATCCAATTAGTTTGAAATATGAAGTAAAATAACTATAATTTGTAGAATTATATTATTTAGAATTTAAATTCTTGCTAATCTTTGTGCTTAAGTTTATCTTGGATAATTTTTCTTTAAAATTGATAAACCTTTTGTTAATAATTGAAGTAAAAATTTCATTAATATAGCTTTATCGTTCATTACATTAAATAAGGGTTTCAATGAAATTTAAACTTTATTTTTCTAATAATTATTGTTTTTAATCATGGTTTTACCTTCAAATCTTATTCGCATTAGTGATATAATTAATATGTGTAGATATAGAAGTTATTATTAGACTTCATTTTCTATAATTAAACTTTACTCTTAGTTTTAAAGAGATAATATATATTTTACAATTAATTCAGAAATTCTATACAAAGAATTATGTCTTTCGTCATTTTAATTAAAAATGCAAAATGGAACATACATAAAAATGCTTAAGTTTAATGTGTAAAATCCATTCATACTAAAAAAGTTTTGCTTTTTAACGAATAGATCTAATTAAAATAATCTTTACTTCAATAAAAATTCTTAGACCCTTATACTATCTATGTATTTTATTGCAATTCGCAAACTTTGTAGGTAGAAACTGGTAACATTTATATAAGGATTATTGAAATTTATAGAAATTATTTACATTTTCCAAAGAATGATTATATAATCAAGAATAGTGGTTAATAATTTATTTTATTGATATATAATTAAATTTACATATGATAGTGTAAAGTGTATTTGAGAATAAATTAGAAATATATAAAATGAAGTATGCTCTTAATAAAAAGCATTAACAATTTTTAAAATGTAAAAAGAATTTTAATTTATGCTAAACATTCCAATTAATGTGAATATATGTTAATAATACTAATTATTATTGGATAAAATATTTAATACGTGAATAAAGGATTATGAATGAAAATATTAAAGTTAATATATCTAAAAAGTAAGTTAATTTATATATACGAGCTAAGTCAAAAAAATAAATTTTTACTTAGCTCGTCAATTTCTTTTAATTTTTATAAATATTATTATAAGATATCTAAGTTTTTGATTATTAATGATCGTCTACTTAAATATTCAAATTTTCTCTAATTACTCTAAACTCTAAATGCTGTTTTTTGAAAATTTAGTTTAACAAAAAGATGATTATGCTGATATAATAGGAGATTGATTAAATTAAATTTAGAATTAAAAGAGTAATTTTAAAAACAAAGTGATTTATATTCAGTAATTAAATAAATTTTATTTACTAATTATTATTCCTAAAAAATATGGGTTTTAGCATCGCTTCTTCAATTACCACTTATATCCATAAATAGTTTTAATTTAAAGTTTAATTCAATATCACTGTTAATATTATTATTTAATTCACTTTATACAAATGATTTTTTACTTTTTAATTAATTTTCATTAGTATTTTAATCATTATAATCACTGGAAGTATATAATAAAATTAAACGAAACTACTAAATAGATCTTTTTAAATTATAAGATGTGATCAAGAAATTGGAGATATTTTTTATTATCTAAATATATTGATTAACTCCAAAAATATCCATCAATCAGCTCTACCAATGATGTTTGTAATTCAAGTATCATTTTGAGTTAAGCAACATCTATTTCACCTTCCTCTTCTGCTCGTCTAATTATTTCACCAAATCCTGCTCTTACTTATCCTAAACAAAATACTTGTTCCTTTCAATATTATATTTAAAAAAAACACTTCACTTCATGATTTCATGATCTATTATAATTGCTTACTGTTTTCTTATTCTATAATGTTTCCCTAGTGATCAATTGTTATTTTTATCTATTTTAACTTATCATTTGTTGCTGATTATGCTTTGAGTAGCAAGGGTCATGGTCACATTACTATGCGATTTATATGAAGATTAAAAGAGACAAATTCAAAATAACTTGTATTTTAAGTCACCTTAATTATGGTTCAATCATGCTTAGAGCAGCGCCCACAGCCTCCACTCTATTTAACAGTTAATTGGTCTCTTGGTTACTGCCCTCGTGGTCCTCAAGACCATAACTATGTAACTTTCACATGAAAATAATTTTTGTAAGTTCTTATTTTAAATTTCGAATGCCATCGAAATTTAGTAGTGAATACGGCACCAATAAAATCACCAGTTCTTTGATCTCCTAGACACTTTTTTTTCGTGATATTTGTGAATATGATGAGCATAACCATAACTTCTTGAAATCATATTTTTTGTTTTTCATAGTGATCCCGCGCTGCTATATATTTCTGATGCAGTAAGACTTTCTCTACTTTATATAAAGCAGTATTTTTGTATAATAACTTGTATGTTATAGGTTAAACAACTAAATACTTAATTTCAAGCTTTAAAGATAATCATTTAGTCCTAGCATATATATTTTTAATCATAAACTAACACTTTGGAGTTATGCAGTCAGTATAATAAAATAACAGACCTTACATCAAGTTGTCAGCTAAGACAGTTAAGGAATATAGAATAAGCTTTATTTATGCTTATATTATTATTCTAATTCTAGTTATAAGATTGATTTTATATTTTGAACTGTTAAATTATTTTATTTTTCATAGTTGTTTAACCTTCATGAAGTTAACTGCAACTAGTTCAACGGTATGTTTTTCAAATCAAAATAATTTTTTTTTACAATTTTATTGTATTTTATTATTATAGGCATTAACATTCGATCATTTGATTGAATTTTGATCAGTTTACTTACAAAACATTCTTTTTTTACAAATTTGATCTTACTTAGTCGCCTCTTTCAAACTTTTTTTAACTTTGTTTTAGAACAAATTAAAAGAGTGATTTGTTTTGTATAAATGAAGTTGTTTAAATAAATTTACTGCATTTGCTAACAAACCATTAGGTAAATATATAAAATGAGACTGTTACCAAAGTTCAAAGCACTAATCAATCATTTCTTACTCCAACCATGGCAAAAACCTCAAAGCTAAGCTAGTATCAGATTTAGTAGTAAGAAGTCTTGACACTAGTGCTTTAAGATCAACTATATCTTATTTTGGAAATTCTCTCTAAAACTGTCTTGATTTCGTCGCATCTTTCCAAATCAATTTAACGATTAGAGGAAATCTCTGTAGCTATAGTGGAGTTCCTGTAACGAAAACTTCTAGACAGCAGAGGAATTCAAGTGACTGCTCTGGCGTTTTCACAAGTTTTGAGTCTTCATCTCCCACTTAGTATGTTCTTTTGGATAACATTAGATATCTTTTAATTTGAATTTGATCTAGCGCTTCCCTCTGTGACTGTTTCTCTGCTATAAACTTAGGTTTATCGGCGTGATACAAGACTTATGCTTCCATTGCGAGAAGATGTACAATTCACATCACTATCATCCATCATGTTCATATTTAAAATCTGAATATTATTTCTAATTTATTTTAACAATTTCCTTATTACAAAACAAATTACTCTTTTATTATTCCAACTGATTTATATTTTTTATTTAATTATAAAATTATTTAGTAGTAGTCTCTATTAAATGACTAAACCAAGATTGACATAAGTGAATGGTATTTGTATATTTTGTCTTTTATATTCAAACTAGTTATAACTGTTTTTTAATCGCCACAGTGTTCCTCCCTAGTTCTTATTATTATAGAATACCAAATAATTTAAAAGTTAATTTGATTAAAAACTAATATATTAAGCAATGTAGTCAAAATGATGTTGAAAATGTCTCCAAACCATTTACGTATAATACTCTCACTATAATGTAAAAAAAAATATAAAATAAAGGTTGTTTTTGTTCTTATGAGTTTAATTTCTATATTTCTAGCTTAAAATTAAAATATCTCAACTTAATATGGTTTAGGAAATTTTCAATAACAGAGTCCAAGTAAAATTGTGGGATCAACAGAAAAATCATATTAGATTTGAGTTTTTAATAACTTTTAATTTCATACTGAAATGACAACCTATGATTATTTATTTAATTTAATTTTAATTTAACTTAATAAAAGTATATATATATTCTTGGTCATTATTTACATAAGATATTGACGATTTCTTATTAAAAAAAAAGAATTTATTGTATTATTTAACTAACTAGTATAATCAAAATAAAAAGTCGTTGTATAAAACTATGAAATTAGATAAAATTTATTTAAAATCTTTAAATAATTATGGTAATATTTGGTAAGACCAGACATTTTAAAGAACAGATAGCACTGAGAGGGAAACAGAAAGACATAAGATATCTTGCGATGATGAAAAAGAAGACGATGAGGAAGATTAAACAGTTTTATTAGTTATAAATATTTTTATATATAATGAAAATTTAATTTATTTCTAAAAATAAATCATTTATAGAAACCTTAATTACCAGGTAATTTACATTTTAAAATATTCTATATTATCTACCAACCATGACTTAAATTAATTTACTGCTCAACTAAGACTAATATGATAGTAATTAATTTATCTTTATTGTTCCCATAAATAATTTTGAATGTAGTAATAATTATACGCACAATTTCCAATCGCTCGCATGTTACATTTTTTTAATTTATAAGCGAAAGCAGATGGAAATCTAAATTTTGTATGAGCAAAAGCCTTTCTTGAAAAAAATCTTTTGAGTAAGCTTTAGAGTATTAAGTCAGAAATTGTATCGATCAGCTTCCATAAAGTTTTTATTATGTCAAATTAAGCCAAATTATTCTTCATAGTGCTTCAAACTAATATGGTTATATCATAATAAACATGTATGGTATGATGTTTTAACACTGCTGAGAGATATAAATTTCATTTTTAAGAATTTAGAACATGTCGCGGATGTTTAAACTTCACTTTCCCTTACTCAGTTCCTAAGTAACTTCCCAAACCATCTGTGTGCACAGTACCTTTTTCTAGAAATTACTTTTCAAAAAGTTTATACATTGTTTAATTAGTTCTGTCTAGCACATTAAAAAGACATTAGCATCTTTTAATACCAACTTGAATTATTTCAACGATCAAAATTTAATAATCATCTAGAGTTTTCTTTACAAAACAAAATGTACCGTTCAATGAATCCATAATGATTCATTCATTTAGAAACTAGCTTATCGTGAAAAGCTATCTTTATCAGATATCATTTATATTTTAATTATATTTCTCAAAACTTAATATAGTTTGCTATTTGACTATCTTGAAATTTCAATTTTAAACTTATCTAAGAGATATTTTACATTACCATTACTCTTTTTACCTTAAAGATTTAAATTGAATAAAACCTATTTATGTAATGATAATAATAAGTCCATTGGACTGACTGCCTTTCTTTTAAAGATTTTCTAGATCTATATTTGTAGCCATTACATTTATAAAAACATAGTCATTTCCATTTGTAAAGTTATACATTCATACTAAAATAGAGTTATAGTAACGAGGACTCTATAATTAATGCTTTAAAAGGTGACAAAGAGTAAAATGCTTAGTATTATTTGTATGTACTTAATAAAATCCGTCTACTAATATCTACGTAAAAAGTTATTCAAAATGAAAATATTACTTCCTTACAATAAATTAAATTTCTAAAAGAATTTTAATTCCAAAACTAACCTAGGGATTTATATGGGATTTCTAGGGAATGCAATGACAACCTAAATCTCTCTACCATTTTTAATACCCTGCATTTATATATTTATATTTTTTCCTATGTTTGTTTATTAGTTAAAAAGGAATAGGCAAAGTATTACAAATTGGGATATTTGATCGAATTCGATAAGTACCGCCAATAGTTAACAGCACCCTTTTATTTATTGACAATATTTCTTCCATTTTAACTGAATATCAAATTAATAGGTAATATTTAATAATCATATATAATGAAGAACTAATTATAAAGTAATAAAATTAGATATAAACAAAATGGAATAGATATACTAACAATGCTGTCTTGTAAAATCATGTTTATAATAATTTTTTCAAAATAAAATTCTATAGGAAAACAATGTGCAGAAATAAAAAATACCTAATTTAGAACAACAATTTAAAACATTAATTCTCCTGATTTAATGTTTTATAAATTATTTTTAAAGTAGCAATTATCAGTTAATTGTATTGAAAATTTTTAGGGAATTGTTTTTTATTACTGTGAAATATAATTAATAATAATAATTACTAAATTAACTACTAAATAATACCTGGGAATATAAATTTGAAATGCTAGTTAAAAGCTTTAATTTAAGAATAATCAGAATTCTCAAATATTTAAATTATATTTATTCATAATCTTTCAGAAATAACATATTTATAAAAAAGCTTTTTTACTTTGAGTAAACAAATATTTTCAAATATTCTCTTTATGATAAGTCAAATAATCTCGTTAAAATATAATACAGTTCGATGATTATTGAATTTGAAAGAAATGAGGGCAAAGAAGCTATAAAAATTTTAGATTTAAGATCAAATTAGCTCCTTTCTGCTTATCTCCATGAATATTTTAAATGCTTGTATATTATTAATTTTTTTAAAATATCAATTTGAGAATAATTATCCAGTGCATTACATTTTTATAGGACTATTAAATTAAATTTATTTATTTTAAATAAATACTTTTGCTTGTATCCATTTATTATATCATACTAATTCTCAATTTTATATTATTTATATAACTATTTTAAGTTTAAGTTTAAGTTAAGGTAAATTATAGTGCAGGTGAACAAAGGCTCCACATTCTAAACATACAATCATAAAATGGTGTATATCGTTCATAATAGTAATAATTATTCAAATTACAACTAGTCTAACTTTTGTTGATTCTGTCTATTTCATATTCTAGCAATTTGTTTCTCGAGTATGAGCTCGATCTGTTTGAATTTCTCTCTTCGATCTTTTTGCCTTACTAGGCAAATTTGACTTAATTGTTAGTATTCTTCATGTCTCTTTCTTAGCATGAATCTTATCACACTTTGCGATGATCTTTTGTCAAATTCTTGATCTATTATTTCTAAATCAGAATTTAGTTTCTCTTTATTTGTCTTCCCTGGTTTATCTTTGGTCAACTAATAACTCTTCAACGAAGTTTTCTTCATTGTTTCTCTTACGCTGTGAGCGGATTGCATATGGAATTGTACAACTCTTGGCTTAATCATTTCTTCTGACAAGATTGATTTCTTTGATATGTAAGGGAGCCTTGCATCATCTCTACATTCATAATTTATAACAAGAAATTGATAAATTAAAATTTTTTATTAAAAATCAAAATTGAAAACTTGTTAGACAAAGATGGAGCATGACTTCATTCACAATAATTTTGTAGCTACATTTTACATATCTGAATTTATTTTAATACTCTTTCAGCAATACTACAGAGATTTAAAGAGGAGAGGACAAGGCTTCAGCAAAGAACAAAAATACAAAAATAAGAAAAATAATTCATGCAGATTGAGATGTTTATGAAGGTGTGGAAAGATGACAAAGCTGTTCTGTTTTATACATTTCCATTTAAGTTAATCCTAATACTTAATTATATTATTAATTTTCATTTTAAATTAAAGACTTCTTCTTATTTTTCATAATTACTATTACTTTTTTACTTTGATTATGATTGAGATTCAATGTAACTCGTCTCTTACTCTTCATTAATATCTAATATGAGCGGAGCTGTTCTTAACTTATCTGGTAAGTTTAACTTCAGTCGCATTTGTTCCATGTCAGTGTGGATTAAGATCTCTTCAGAGGAACTTTTCATCTGAATTTTGTCTTCTAGTATTAACAAGGCAGCATAGTCTTCTTGTTAACTCATTAGTTTAAAGATGTTCGGAGCGAACCGGTCGTTTTCAATTGCACCCATATACTTCAATTAGTATTCTCTGTATTCTTCAATGAATTTGCTTAATGCTTAAGCTATGTTGTTCCTATAGTATTATCCCAAACTTGGAGTGAGCATTCTAGATTAACTGTAATGATCGTTGATCAATAGATCATACTAGTCCCTTATCTGATTAGCAGCTTATGCTTCTGAGTATCATTAGACTTGAGTGAGTTCGTTGTACATTAACTGTACTAACATGATGTTTTTTTCCATTCTTTTAATTGCATAAGCCTTCGTGGTTCTGAGCATTTGATGGACTCTACTCTTTATTAAAAAGTCTTTGTATTTGAGGTCTAGTAGTTTAGCACCTGCTTTCTTGATGCAGTCATTACCCGTAAAAACGTTGACCGCCAACTTGATCTTTCCTGATATGTCCTGTGGTAATTTATGATTGTTATCCAACGTCTACTGTTTATAGTAAGTCGTGTAGGATTGTTACTAGGTAGGAGGGTCTTGGTTGATTTGTAGTTGCTATTAGGCTTTGATCTACCTTGGTGATGTGGCATATCGACTAATGTCTGGGAAGTCTTTTCTCATTCCTATTTAATAGGCAGGACTTTAATTAATTATTAAATCTTATTAACTTTCTTAATTTAATGTGACCGTTAAATTATTCTTAACTCCTTTTTTTCCTAGGATTATTAAATTAGTAAATGGCTCTGAGTATGTTAAGCCTTCATCTTAGAAGCCGGCTTTTGAACTGTAGAATATCTGTATTGAATTAAGGTTCTCTTCTTATCAATAACTGAGAGAGCATTCACCCTCGCGAGTTTTATTTGATTAAAGTTGTCCTAGATTACTGGATCCTGTAGAATAATCTTAAGCATCATTTTCTCGGGTAGAGTGAGCTAAGTGAGTTCTGTTTGTCCGAATCTCCATGTGCTGACAAACATGTCCATATAGATTGCAATAGAAAATTTGCATTATCTGGAATGATGTGTTCAACGATATGTCTTATGTTCTTGAGATGTAACCTTTTGACTAGATGGATGTTCTCTTCATCAACGAGTTCTGCCAGAAAAAAATCGATATATTCTTTGATTTTCGTCATAGTCGTTATCGTCATCTTTATTAACTTTTTAATTTAATAATTCCATTATAACTATTTTAATCGTTAAAATTTTATGAAATTCAAAACAATATACTTTCTTTCATAATAATTATTGATTGAGTATTATGTATAAATTTATTATATAATATTTAAAATTATATTTCTCCTATTTCCAAGTTTTTTATTGAAGTGTGTAACAGAGTATTAAAAACTATAATTAATTAATTTCATGAATATTAACAAGCACTTTATTTTATATATGTACATGAATATTAATAAAAATATAAATGACTTCGTTTTAAATAGATGACCTACTAACTAAAATAATGTCCCCCCAAACCTAAGTGTTTTTATATGAAAATTAATTGATCAGACAATAAGGTAAATAATTCGCTTTTAAAACATCTTGATCTATATTTATAATCCATTATAATCTATAGATTATCAAAGTAATTTCTAGTTTATTATTTAGCATCAATAATTTATTTGTAATATTCTCCTGATTTAATATTATAACCTTTTTTTAAACAAAAATTAATAGATCTATTTAAAATTAAAAATATACAGATAAACTAATTTTTTGGATAAAAAGTGATTATCTAAATGAAGATTTTGAATTTAAATTTAGAATTAATGATGAATAAACAATATTTAAATTGAAATGATGAAATTAAAGGGAAGATGATTGAGTATAATTGGCTTTAGAAGTAAAAAATATTATTGTAATAGCTTTAAAAGTAAATGAAACAGTGTAAATAAACGAAATGAGATAAGTTTATTAGGGTAAATTCACATTATTCCATGTCCTTTTTTGCTAGTTTGTTTGAGGCCTCTTTAATTGAGGTAAATCAAAGTATTGAAAAGATACCAAAATGATATTTATTTAACACTAACATTGTTATAAGCAATTAAACCATCCTATCATGTCAAAAATAATGTTAAAATGCTAGCTTAAAATAGAATTATTTGGAGAATAGCTTTATAAAATATTTGTGGATCTATTATCATTATTTCTAAAAATTATAATCATCTGCACTTGATTTATTATTTATTGAATTCTTAAATTATTTATCGATAGTCACAACTGATTTTATCTTTAATTTTCTTGTCACAATTTAGTACTTTTCTGTATCTATGTCTAAATCTCAAGCTTTAGCATCTCACTGTTATTTATTCTAATTTAGGAATCTATGGATCACCTTCCCTAGAAGTAGCTAGAGTATATACATAAACAAAATCTTTATGTAATTGATGAATCATAAAAAATGGATAATCAAGGAAGATTGAGCTTTTCATCACCATCTAAAGTGAAAATGTAGGGCCATTAAACATGAATTAAGATATCTTTCTTCATTCTCTTTACTTCAAGCTTATTTTACAGTTATTAGCTTCCACATATAGAGATAACTATCAATATCAAGATGTCAATAGTCTACTGCTAGTCTTTGATACAATATTATTATTTCATTTCTTCATATCATTAAAATAGTGCCGACATAGGTTTGCATTAGAACTAAATTATATTTAAGTAAATTTTAGTTTTGTAAATAAAGTAAGGTGAAAGCTGTGCTATGGAGACTATCCAAAAGCCCTTATGAAATCAGGAGAAGAGAATGAGACAGATAAAGGTTCCTATACAGAGGATTAGATTATGGGATATTAAAGCATATTTAAATGAATACCCCATACCATTTAATTACTCACATCTTTACGATAGATTAAGCTACGATATGCTAGTGCCTATGATGCTCTCCTATAATGTTTGATTGAGTATGATTGAAAAGATAAGTGGCCAAGGCAATATTCTCTTAATACCATCAGATTATCTTTTAAGATAATTATAATTCTTGAGATAATCATTATTGACTCTAGAATTGCGAGAAACTTTACCAATAAAGGTTTTCACATTCTCTATTACTTTATATATGCAGAGAGAAAATTTTAGAATAGAGTGACAGTGTTTCGATTTTTTTATTTTAATTTACCCATGTTATAGTAGTATTAAAAAAAAACTCATGAAGACTTTCAAAAAGATTGACATCATCCTCCATTTTGTATTTACAATGTAGAATTTGTATTTCTAGATAAGAACTGGCTAATGTAGGAATGAGTATTGGTAGGGAAAATGTTATAAATGATATTAAGATGATCATAGTTCTACTTGACCATAACAACCACCAAAGCAATCTGAGAATATATCATTATTATATTTATAAATGGAAAACACGATGTTTAATGCTTCTTTACTACAACTCATTCCCATCAACAAATTGTTGTAAGTTTAATACTTTTTCTAAATCAAATGAAAGCTCTTTACTTGTTTAGTGAATAAACCATAAATAGTTGTAGTAAAATGCCCATCCTGCAGAGCTTTTATATTAAGAATGCCTATATTTAAAATAATCAAATTTAGTAATTATATATATAGTAAGTAAGTATGTAAGTATAAACTGAAGGTCAAGTGTAATTAATAATTGAAATTAAGTTTTATTATTTAATAATTTTTAATTATTTATCATCTTACTAACTTCTTCCATTGCAAATATCAACATCACAAGGATGCCATAATACTTTTTGCAGGTAAGAATTTTTAGTTAGTATTTTAACTTAATTGAGCTATAAATAGGAGGTTTTACTGAAGAACCTGATCATGTGACCAGGTCGCATATGTAAACTCCAACTCGTATATATTGTTAATTAGTTATTTATTTAATTTTAGGAGAACCTGCTGAGGATCATTCGCCGGTAAAAACCGTTGGCGGGTCTGGGGATCGAACCAGGCGTTCTCCTATGTTGGGCAGGCTGCCACCCACCTGCCGACCTGGTCACATGATCTAATTATATATATATATATAGATTTATAAAAAAAAATAAAAATAAATTATTTTTTGGTACTTCAATATAACTTGATTAAAAGTTAAATAAAAGTTTAGTTTATTTGAAATGAGTGAAAATAATGGTGTATTCTTTTAAAAATTAAATAAAATTTAATAGGTTTTTTACCAATAAAAAGTGTATACTAAGAAATGAAACATAAGTCCTTTTTCTATTCAGATTTTAATATAATAATTATAAATAAAAGATAAAAATATATATTCTTTGAGAAATATGAATTTCGGTACTTATTTGCATTGTTATAATATGAATATCTTCAATTTCCAGTATCTTCTGTTTTCTCATCAAATTGGTCCGCACTGGTCTTTTTCCTATTCTTTTTGACTTGAAATTCTTTTGTAGCATAAGTGTTATAACTTTATTGCTTTTATAGGCTGCTACAAGATCATCAATTATTTAAAATCTTATTAAATGATGATTAGGTTTACTAAATGAATATGAATTTTCTTTATTTTAATATAAAAGAAACCATTCCAAATAACTAAGTTATAATAGAAACGTTATTATGAAAGAAAATGACATAATTTATGCATTCATTAAATAAATATAGATATTTTACTGCATTTACTCATTTTAGAAATCCTATTTTGGAAAGAGAAACGATAAATAGAGCTATGTTGTGATTTAACAGAATGTAGCTAAGATAATGATGAGTAAAAGAAAGAATCTATAAAATTTGTTTGAAAATTAAAGTTAATAAAATTCAAGATAATTCAACTTTTTATAACAGCTTCTCATATATAAAACGACTAAGCCAATTAATTAGTATGCTAGATTCATAAGTCTATGCCTTGAATTAAACTAGAATACAATTTTCAAACCAACTATGCTCTCCTAGACTATCAGTGTTAACAGGTTGTCGTCTTCAAGTTGAGCATCTTTTAAAATTTTGCTAACCTTCCGTTGTTCTTGCGTGTGTAAATTACCTTAAAAAGTGAGGATATCTCTCGGAGTTATATATATGTTGTCTTTTGAACCTTCTCAAAATAAAGTCTACGATTCATATAATTGCTCATAATCAATTCCTTTCTATTGACGTTAGCTTCTGCGCACTCTTCCGACCATTTGGTATAATTATGTCTTAGATGTTGCTAATGTAGCTAAAAGTACGATAGCATCAACTTTAAACTTTGTGTCAACTTCTTAACCGTATACCTCAGGAAGATAAAGTACACCTTAGTCCTATTCTTTAATACTTTCAAGGGATAATGAATCAGATGCGAAGAATGAAGGAATTCCAAAATCTTACTTTTGTAGTGTTTCAATCTCCCCGCTATTGTTTTATGAGAATATTATTATGGGAGAGTTCTTTTTTGTGTTGTTATTTTTGTACTGCGAAGCTATCGATAATTTTTAATCTTTATACAAATAATCTGGCAGCTGTCTTCTTAAATATTGCCAGAGGCAACTTGCTTCTCCGACAAGAACTTTATCTAAAATATGTTTTATAAACTTCTTGCAGAATTTATTTGTGGTAGTGAGTCTTCGTTGCAAAGAACATGAAAAAAACTTTATTTGAGAAGGTTCTTACACCAGTAAGCGATTTTCCAAGTGAGTAAAAGGGCTTTTTCTCAATGACGCTGTCATACTCGTCAATTATCAAAACATCATCTCAAATTTATTGTTTATAATAATATTCCATGTCCATGACTCTCAGGTTATCGATGGCCTCTTCCAACCTATCTGTGCCATACTTTTCAGCCTAATGTTGGCCTAAAAAATTGTCACTTGTTTGTTCTGACCTGCATAATAACTTCCTATCAAAGCTTGGACACATGTTTTACTTGAATTTGTGGGCATTTCAACCAGAGTGATTCTTGAATTGGAAGATGACAGAGTTGCCGCAATCATCGACTAGTAGAATGAGTGAACATATTAGTCAGACTCACGACTCAAATTTTCAGATTATTTGAAATACTCTACAAATGGTATTTGCTGCTTGAGACCCAGTTTTTAAACCTTTTAATCAAAATACTACTGGCATATCTCTTTTGGGGATTCTTATTTTCTATCTACCCCTTTTAATAAGTTTGTGTACCGCCAATTCTTTAATAATTCTGCTCCACCAAAAGGATCGTTAGCCTTTACTTGCTCTCTTGAAATTTCAACAACTCAGCAATGCTGTTGTGCTTGATTGCAAGAGCCATAATTATTAGTCCTCGTGAGGCATCAAGACCTAAATCAACATACTACAGCACTATAGATTCAAGGATCTCAGTGATGAATCAATGTCGATATCTCAAACAACTGTGAAATCCTTTGCTTTTTCAACAAATGGCAAGTATGTTTTGATAAGCAAGCCTCCTTCTTTGCTATAAGTGGGCACTGACTACACCATCAAGTAATTTAACTTTATAACCACCTCCGGATAGCAGTGTCCGAATGTTCCTAAAATGTCTGAATGTTGCCAATTCTGAAATTTTAGGTAGATTTGTGCTAGCTGTGAAATCTACAGCTTATCTAAAGAGCTCATAGCTTTTTTGAATTGAACTCTACACTTTCAAAGAAAAGTCGCTAGAGGCTCAATGATGCAGAAATGTTGCCTAGAACAAGATCGTGAGTGAGCTATTTGCTTTCATCCAGCATTTCTTACTCTTTTGATGTTTAATCTATCTGTATGTAAATACAAGGCTTTGAGTATTTCTTTTTCTTTTAATCAAGGCTCAATGAAGGTCATAAGTAGTCAAATTAGTCATTGATGCATTATCATCAATCGAAAGCAACTTGGTTCTTTTTTCTTTTTGACACTTAACCCTGATAAAGTTTAGAATGTCTTACTTGTTAACTTCTGTCAGAGTCTCTCAGTTATCTTTTCTATGTCGCTTGACCATCCCAAAAGATTTTGTAATTTCCAGCTTGAGAATTATAAGTTGATCTTTGGTGGCCTTAGTCATTTTCCTTTTTTTGCTTTTACAATATTTTGAATTCTCATCATTTTCTGCCTTGCCCATTGACAGAGTTACTATCATGCCAAGACTAGTCTGAAGAGCAGCAATCAACGATCGAGCTTATATCTGATTTAGCGTATTAAATAAGGTTGTCTAAGGCAAACTTTGAATAGAATGAATGTTCAACTTACCGCTCTCAGTCTCCATGAATAAAGTGCGGGCTTTTTTAATTAAAAAAATTGAAACTAATTAAATTTAAGAAATATATTACGCAACTTATTCAAATACATGCTGTAATCTTTTATTACAAAAAACTTTATCATCCTAAAAACTTAAAATTCTAGTCATAAACTCTTATGAGAATAGAAACTAACTTAATACAGTCAAATTTATAAATTCTGAGATGATAAAAGTTTTGTGATTAATTACAAATTTCCCTTAGTTTTAGCATTATATGAGGATTTTTTGCTGATTAATCATAAATTCAAAAATTATTATTAATTTTAAATTACAAAGTAATAATTCCTATCATTTGATTGATATACATATTTATATTATAAGATTTTATATTCTAATTAGTACAATATTCGTTAGTTAGTTTTAATCACATTAGTAAATCGTAGTATATGGAAATAAATACCCAAAGAAATTAAATTAGATGGCAAGTCAAGGTATCTACTCACTTTACGGACGAGAAAGATTGATAAAATTCAACATTCAGCTAAGTTTAGGTCTTAGACTGACATTTACAGAGACCAAACTGAAGTTTTTAAGTAGAATTTTGCCTAAATTTTTTATAGTGAACATCCATCTCCCTCAACTGAGTCTGTAAACAAATAATATATTAGGCAAATATTAAAGGAGGAGAAAAAGGTTTTCCTAATAGTGAAATTAAAATAGTAAAAATTCCCAAAATTTGAGGAGCTCTCTGTTAAGAACATCATGCTAGGGATAGGCGACAAACACATACCGGAATACTTGCCTGATATGAATGTAACGAAGAAGCCAATTGACATATAGTACTTCTTTACTGTGTTCAACACTTTAGAGCCAGAATACACAAATACCTCAGGTAAGATGAGACTAAGAATGAGGAAAAGAAAGATTTTATCTAGGTTTCAGATATTTGGCATGAGAAACTCCTCCAACATCCGTTTGTTTCAAGTAAGTTATTTAGATATCTATCAATTCACATTTAGAGTGCCCGGGAAAGAGTATCCATCTACTTAAGAAAGCACTATAATTGTAGGCCCAAGAATGCTTTAGTAGAAGAAAGAAGTTGGGGTGAGCTTTAAGAGACTAAGAGAGGAAAATGGCTAGATGGTATGTTTAAAGCCAAGAGACACAAAGATGAAGCATAAAAACTTTAGTATGGACTCATAGACCAAGGATATTTAAAGCTAGAACTTAACCCCCAAAAAGACTTAAAATTGACAATAAATTTTGAATGAAATTAATTCACAAACTCAACTTATAATTAATTCTTTCAATATCCTTCAAGCATAATTCTTCTACCCTTTCATTTGAACAGCATTTAGAGCTTTACCTCACTAACTCTTTCCATTTTATTTCTATGTTGTTGCATATAGTAGCTAATTTGAATATTTTATTCTTTCGTTTAACTTTGCAGAAAAAGTCTTTAAGGAATTGGAATCCGGAAAGTATGAGGCAGTGAAAATTATTGGAATATCTGCTCCTTTTAAATACCCCTAAACTATTTTACTGTGATGAACTCTAAGGTTGTCCATAAAAAAACTGCATCCTTAGCACCTACCTTCCCAATTAAAGATTCGCAGAATTCAATAAAATTTCTAGGGTTGACAGAATGGTTAAATAATTAAAAATATTTTAATCCACCTGTATTGGATATGGCGACTGCAATTGCTATTAATATGGGTTTTCCTGTTTTCTAAGCATAAGCAATATTTTAATTTTTAGCGATATACTATCTACTTAGGACTGTGTGATAGATGAACATTGTTTCATCAATGAATACTACTGTAAAATCTAGCTGTAAGGAGTTAGATTTCCCCTTTTACAAATTTATATGAGCTGATTATCTTTTAAGAAGCTGGTTTGCTGGAGGGTTTTTCACGAGTTTTATTATTTTCTTCTTTACATTAGATTTTTAGTAAAACTAACACAGAGCAGAGCTTGCTATTTTAATATCTGGATAAGAACTGTGAATAAGTACGCATCTCTCAGCTAAACTTTCTTTCGAATGCTTGACTAAAGTTTCTTTGCTGGCAATTTTGGCTCTAAGATTATCAGATATTTAAGATTATTTTTGCTCGTTTTCTAGTCATTTAGATGAGTTAATTTGCCGCCGAATTTTCAAACTCGTCTGGAAATTGAATGCTATTATTAAAAGCCTCTCTGTATAATTTGAAAATTTTAGCAACTTTCTAAACAGACAGCCGTATAATATGTCAAATATCTCTAAAGCTCATCATTTTTACTTTCTTCCCTTTGTATTGTAAATCCATGAATCGACATGCAATGACAAAACTTACACAATCCAAATTAAGCAAATAAGTTATGATTTTAGACTATTAGTTTGTTAGAATAAAAATAATAGTTAATAGGTAAATTATAGTTAATGATTTTAAAAAATGCAGATAAAACCCACAAAACATATCAATGTTAACATTCAGACAAAAGTGTTAATGTTCGAATCATTTTAAATGTTCATTTCCTGTATGTAAAATGAGTATAAGAGGGCTAGAAAATACAAAAATTAATATAATAAAATGGAAGCCCTTCCTAAAACATACAAATGCTTAGTTTCAACTTGTAGATGCTCAGGTTCTTAGTCAGCTGTCAATAAGAATTGCTCACAAAGCCACATTTTTCAGTAGATCCAGAAATATATTAACAAAATGTTTGTCTGCGATGATTGTAACTTTAGATTTTAGCCATCGGCAGCTCTTAATATGCATAAAAAGAAATGCTAAGAAATCTCTAAGAACAGGCTCATTAGGGAGCTCAGACACTTAGCCAATCACGACACATAAATCCTACTCATTACATCCCATAGTTATTGAATGTGATGTGAGAGTTCACGAAATTTTGGAGGAACTACACAAAATTTAACTGCTAAGATCAGGAGCATTATTTAGAGCTGTAGAAATGGACCCACCTAGACAATTAAACTGCTTTGAATAACCTTATGACTGCCTATTTGATAAACAGATAAAAAATTCCCATGCTCCTTATACAAAATGAAGGCTGTTTTTTTTATGTGGGTCACATATGGAAAACCCTAAGTTGCGCTTTCGTTTTCTAAATAAAAGTATGTTGAAATTTGGAAGAAGGCAAAATAAATTAAAATGTAAGGATATTAGAAACAAAAACATTATTAAATTACTCATCTGTGTATTTCGAAACAATAGCACTCACTCTTATGAGATTAGGTCTTCAAAGTGATTAGTAAGTCATTATCAATTGCAAGCTTAAGCCGTGAATGTAGTTAGTGGTAAATGCAGCATAATCACAAGTAATACTGTTTGTAATATTAATATTCCCTCTGCTCGTTCATTCATGTGATGTCTGAAGTGCACGTTGTTTACCTCTTGAATAGTAGGTGCTTTATGGGTTGTAAACATTCTGCTTGTGAGTTCGATGACAAGGGTTTCTATCAGTTCGTATTTAGCGCTGGCTGGGAAGAGTGATCTGTACCATGTCTTGTTCTAGGCATTCTCCTTGCTCTGTTCATCCCTGCGTCTCTTGCAGTATAGCTTAAAGTACCATTCTGTCGTTGTCATCGAGAGCTTCTTGAGGAACCATTGCTGGGAGTGGCTTGAAGTCTTGTCTTGAGTACACTCATTCCATTGCTTAGTCAGGTCGCCTGGTCTTGACATTATCTTTTTTGAATTCAAGAATTTCAGTATTGCTAACGCAGTAAGGGCGAACTTTCGACTGGGGGGCGGCCAGGGGCACCACGCGATTTACCACCTTCTTTCTGCGGGGGTGGAGTCTCCGACCAAGACATCTACTCCAGGGGCCGAGATATCTAAGCATCTTCATTTTCCGGACCACCCTATGGCATTGAGCGAGCGCTTTGGGGCACATTCCTTGGTAATGTAACGATGATGCTGATCAAATTAATCTTAAACGTGCGAATCTCCCAAGCTTACTAGCCTTTTCCTCATCTTGCTGTGCTGGACGCTAATGCGGATTCCTCAACTATGCCAAAGATTTCATTTAAAATGGAGTGCTCTTACTAATAGGGGAGAAGAGTAATCTTGATGTAGTGTACACTGCGCGCTGCGCTCGTTGGCGTCTCAACCAATGGGGTTCCCACCCACTCTGGCACTTCGGAGCACTTGTACGACTGCTTCGCACCAATGGGAGCAGGCTCAGATGCCAAGAGAGTAGAAGTTGATCTATGTTTAGGAAGCAGTGAATATAAGACTTTCTTTCACTATTACTCTTTCAGTCCTTGCGTTTATACAAACAGTATCAGTTCAAATGAAGTTGCTACTTCATGCTCTTCAAATTCACAATGGACAAAAGACTACTTGAAATACGCCAACACTAACCTTCCATCTGCCCAAGAGTCACTAGTATTGCCGGTATTGCAAGAGACGGTCACAAGATTGTTGGATCATACTAAGCCACTGGGGTTTTATGGCAGCCATGTGATGTTGATGGTTGTAATGGTGTTACAGTAAATGGCAAATACGTCTATGTCTCCACTCTTCTCATCCCCTTCTTCCAAGCCCGGCGGGCTCCCCGCTGGTAGTACTGGCACAGTGTTGTCACTACTCGAAGGTATTCGTACAGGTCATGCATTCCTTGTCATCCTGGATTAGATTAGTGTCTAAGGGGGGTCGCCATTTATAGCTGTTATGAATAATTTTAAGGTCTGATTAATTATATTAAAATCCTTAAATACTCACTCATTTAATTTGGTAGCTTGTTGATTTGTGAAGACCCCCTATATATATATTAGTACCCTTGTTAATAAATGAAAAGCAACCAAATATTTATAATAATTATAGATTAATTCAAATTTAAATTTAATTTCTACAACCACCTTATCTCATGGGGTTTTGGGGTTTTAAATAATGTTATAGATGAGTGGAAACCATCGTATGGATCTAAACAAACAAATCAGGAAAAATTTACAAAAAGCCAGGAAGATACATAGCATGGGATGGAGCTTTGCTTTGTGGGCGGAAAAGGGAGCTATGAAACAACAAGTCAATCAGCAAGATAAAAACAAGCTTAAACCAATGCGGTGAATGTCACAGAAATCCTAAGGCTTTTACAAAATTATAGAAAATTAGTGCCTGGTGGACCATATTTAGAGGTATTTGGCAGATCTCTCAACATCCAGAAAGGTTGGACTACAATGAACACCTAGCTCTGATATACATTGTGTTTTTATTTTAAGTAATTAATTAATTAAAATTTTCAAACAAATTTTACAAATTAAAATCATAATGATGTAGTAAGACTTAGAAAATTGCAAATTCTTTAATATTCTATAATTTTGTAACATTGACGGTATTTATGATACAATTTTTATCAATTTTATCTAATTAAATAATGGTTAATATTGGATTGCATATAAAATGTTTTTGTAGAATATTCAGTCAAAATTTATTGTTTAATTATGCTTTCAAATTGAATGTGGCTGCATATATATAAAAATAGATTTTAATCTTTAAATTAGTTAAATAGCCTTTCAGTTTATTTAATAATTCTATAGCTGCTAAAGCAATTATTTTGTTAAACATTTACTTAATTGTAGAAATAATAAAACAATATGCTTGATGTTCTCTTTAAATTTGCTTGGACAATTTACTAAAATGCTAAGCATTAAGATCAATTCTCATACTTTTTATATTAATTCTTTCTCTTTTCAGGGAATAGAAGTAATTATCAACAATTTCTCTACTTCTTACAAGAGTTTGTAAATGATCAACGATTCATGCCTTTGCTTAAATCAGTTACTGTAGCTGAATTCTTGACTTTTAATTGTATTAATTAGATATAGGTTTTTTGATATTTTATTAGTATTTTTAAAAAATAATTTGCTACTGATGTGAGTTGGCATTGAAAAAATACCAGCGTTGTTGATAATTAGTTTAGCTTCCTTCATTTATTTCCTAGCAAAGCCGTTTCATTTAAGCATGAATCTAAGTGTCTCCTTAATTTGATTGAGTTCTTTTGATCGAAGTAGTTAGCATCAATTTCATTGTGGTAACTTTATGCATAATCATTGTCACAAATGTTTATTCTTGTAAAAAACAAAAAACAGATAGTAGATAGACAAATAATATAATTTACGTATTTGATTGAGGAATAATATAAGCAAGCAGTCGTGTTTGCTTGTTTCCCTTTTGTATTAATTAGCAATTTAGTTATTTTGATATTATTGTTATAGGGACTGGTTTCTTGGAATGTTTTTGTTCAATATATTATTAAAACAATTTATTATAGTAAATAATATAACTAAATCATCACTTAATGTAGTAAATGAGGATAAGCAAAGCACCCTAATATAATTATTTTCTTCATTTTTCTCAATTTAAATTGATTTAGATAATTTTATTTGCTATTTCCACTATATCTGGGGTTTGATAAATCAATAGTTAGATTCATTGAAGTTTTTAATGAAGTTAAATTTTTAAATGTTATTTAATTATTAAATATTCAAAGATAAATTCTTAATAAGATCAATTAAAAAATTTATAAATTTATTAAATATACAATAATTTTTTGATTTTGATAACTTTTATATTAACTGCTCTCTAAATTATGTGCACTTATACATTATATCTTGTACTTAATCTCCTCATTTAGAAAATACGTTATTATGTATGGTCTGCATCATATAAATTATAATACTTTAAAAATTAAGTTTAATAATTAATTAATCAATATCTTCAATTTCGCATGTGATAATTAAGTTATTAAATTATGTATTATTAATTCAATAAGTTTATGGTAGTTTTTACCTTGATAATGTCTTCTTTAAAATATAAAGTCAAATAAGAAATAACTTTCCTAAATGTACTCCTCCAGGATTGAGACTAGATGGTAAATCTTCAGCTAAGCCTAGTACTTCAAGAATACAGTCAACTAAAAACAAAAAATATATACGAATTAGAAACTTTAAATGCCTTAGATTTGTATTTACATGAATAGGAATTTACCAAAGGATTTATTGAATATTCATTCATAAAGTATAATTAAATTATGAAAACATAATATTTTTTAATAAATATATATTAACTAAATTAATAAAATTCAAAACTTTACTTTGCACAGGAATATTACATGCATAAAAATAATCATAATTTGAATTATTGTAGACCTTTTAACTTCTTTGTATCTAATATAAGCAAAAGCAAACAAAATATATTTACAAAATTGTTAATAGAGATATTTTCCAGATATTTAAAATAATGAATAATATATATTGATTAATTAAACTGTAAAATGAGAGTTACAATTTTTACAAAACACAAAAAGTTTAAATCATCATGATAGTTTCAGGAAATATTTAAATAATTTATAGACTAAAACATACACTTGATTAAATGATTGAAAAATATTATGATTACGGATGTTTATTATTGAACAATAACGCATATAATAATAGGCATTCTGTTTAGTTTTATTTTAAAATAATTAGTGAAAGATATTAAAATTATAAGAACTCTCAATAATTTTAAATAAAATGAGACTGAACTATATTCAAAATACTCTAATTAATATATTTGTTATTTAAAAAGCACAATTAAAGCATGGAAAATTTAAATTTCAATCTATATTAACAATAAACTATCTGAGCTAAACAAAAGAGGCTGGATATTTAGGTGATCATATCATGAATACCATAACATAAAACTCATCAATATAACTTCATAATCTTAATGAAGAAGTAATTGGCATCATCTCATAGAAGTCTATTTAAGCTGCCACTATGATGGCAAAATAGAAAAGTCACTATAGTTATCAATATTTTTAAGGAAATTT
The DNA here is from genome assembly GCA_000711775.1 of Oxytricha trifallax. Taxonomy (NCBI): domain Eukaryota; phylum Ciliophora; class Spirotrichea; order Sporadotrichida; family Oxytrichidae; genus Oxytricha; species Oxytricha trifallax. Next base: position 45,327 of record ARYC01000580.1, on the reverse strand, counting down.
TTGACAAAATAGTAGTATTTATGATTGATTTTTATACACTACAAGCTTGAAGCTCACATAGTTAAAACTTTTAAGTATTAGTCTTAAAGGGAGATAATATTAGGGAAACATTCGAATACATATAAGGGTTGTAAACTTAAATTTTTATCAATAAAACCTGATAAAGATAATTGAACTTGCCCTTATCATTAATTTATGTATATTAAGTGTAAAAGAAGGAGGATGCATGGTAATAAAGAGTAATAGCTATAGAATGTTTTGTATTATCTAATTCACAAGCATTTATATATTTTTACTTTCTTGGCATCTAAATTTGTTTCATTTGGTGGAAAGTTTTAACATCATTAATTGAGAAGCCAACTAACTCCTTACTAATCAGAATGGTAGTTTATGAGTAATCAACACTCTCCATTTAAGGAAATCTTTAAAATGAATTGAAATCTTTTAGATTTAAATAGGATTTTTTTCATCTTTCCCAGTGACACAGAGTAAAAGTTTCGTACCATTAAAGGAACGAGGTAAGAAAAATATGAAAATTATATGTTGGAAAGGGACTCATCCCGTATCATATTGTTAAAGATATATCATGTAGAAATATACTGTATATTTAATATTTGGGATGCTTGTGCAAAGCTTTTTTTCATTTTATTATTAATATTTCCGTTTCCTAGACATTTATCTTAATGACAGTTAAGTATAAGAATAATTCCTATATTATTTTTTTATTCCACCATTTTAAATCTATATTACCAATATTCAATTAATTTCTGTACTGTATTAAATACCCGATAAAAATATAATGAAATACAGTGAGGATTTATAAAATACGAATAAAAACTATTAAATCAAAGAAAATAGTAAGTTTCCTTTATTTATACAACTTTTCATAATTTATTAAACTAAAGCAAAATATATACTTAATTCATTATTAATCCTATAATATAGTAATTCTTTCAAGATAAAGGAAGTAAAATTAAAATTTACATAAAATAAAAGTATTTATTCTAATTATTAACTGACTCACTTCATTTCTATAATAAGATTATTAAAAAATAGTCTTTATATTATACATTTTCTTAAAGGTCTCTGATTTGAAGTTATTAAAGCTGATATCAAGAATTCAATCAAATATGGATATAGTTTTGCTTTTATATGGCAACATTATTTGAAGTTGACTGGCAATGACTGTTTTTTGTTCAAATTTCAAACACATATAGTAGAATATCGATAACTTTTTCAAGATGAAGCATTTAATTGGCTTCTAAGAGAGTTAACCACAGTTAAATTCAGCAATTGCTATATAACCAAATATAGAACTTGGATTATTATCTGATTGAGTATTTCAAGAAGTTGAGCTTAGAGAGCCAAATCCTGAAAATAAAATTAATCACAAGCTCCGAAATAAAATGTGTCAGCATTCTAATGAGTGCTCTTAAATATCTATGCAAGATCATATGTCTAATCGTGAAGAAAATAATAAACACTAAAGAGAGTACCAGGAATTAATTGACATAGGGTTCTCAAGGATATTAAGAAACTCTTTTTATATTAAAGATACTATGTTATCTAAATAAAAAACCTGAATTTATATAAGTATTTCTTTCATTTATAATAAAACAATTTTTAATAGTCTGGAATTATAACTTAAAAAATTAATTATGATTAAAGTTAACTCCAAATTATTTAAATTAAAAATTAAAAATAAATACATAATTCTTATAACTAATAATTATCATATATTTACACTTATTATTAAATTATAATCTCAGTGAGAGGAACATAAGAGCGAAATGCCCAACTTCTCGACCTACACAAAGAACTTCATTTCAACCCTCATCAGAGGATGTTCTACTCAGTAGGCCATTATATCATCATCATCTGTCTCAGTAACGTTAGGCGGTATCTCACCACCAGAAAATCATCACTTTTGCCACAAAGGGGGGGGGTCTAAGCGTTGCAAAGTTTTTTTTCGCAAAAACTTTTCGGAAATCCTAAGTCGGTGCTGGATCAATTTTTAACCTTTTGATAAATTAGATCATCAAACCTCCCATTCAAAGTCATTATTTATTAAAAATTGCTTCTCATCCTCTATATCGAACTCCTTCATGACATCTCGATGGTTAGATACCAATTTTTCTATTAAGAAATCATATTTTTTAAAAATAAAATATTATGTTCTCTTGGTCAAAAATATTTTATTGATAAAATAATGAAATATATTATCAAAATAAAATCAAAATAGTCTATCAAAAAAAAAGATTTTGAACTGGGAAGATCATTACTAATGATGATTTGACAATTCGCCAATATTAAGTACACTAATCAGGGTGTGCGAAAAATATTTTTTTGCTAAACATCATAATATAAGTCAATAGTAATGATCTTCCCAATTCAAAATCTTTTTTTTTGATAGACTATTTTGATTTTATTTTGATAATATATTTCATTATTTTATCAATAAAATATTTTTGACCAAGATAACATAATATTTTATTTTAAAAAAATATGATTTCTTAATAGAAAAATTGGTATCTAACCATCGAGATGTCATGAAGGAGTTCGATATAGAGGATGAGAAGCAATTTTTAATAAATAATGATACTTTTTAAGGGGGGTCTGATGATCAGATGTATCAATAATGTCAAAAATTTATCTTGCACCGACTTTGGATTTTGACGTTTTTTGTGAAAAAAATTTTGCACCGACTTAGGATTTTGAAAAAATTTTTGCACCGACTTCGACCCCCCCCCCAAAAAGGTTGCACAAATCAACCCAGCTCATCTTCAAACTCAGAAATGAAGCCAAAATCAGAGCCCACAACCAAAACAACAACTACGTTGCCAACTGGCTTGAGCTTCTAGCTCAGTCCCTCTACTTAGTCTAAGTCAACAACAAATGGATTCCCAAAGCTTAACAGCCCTCTACTGATTTTGGAAACCTGGACGCATAGTCTCCAGAATATATTCCTAAGCCTTCCTCACCCAAACCTTCCCCACTAGTTAATACCGAGTTGGATTTCCATCCACTTGCTAGTGCCCTCTCACAATTTCACAACAGGTACACTCCTCAGGAGTTTGATACCCTTAATAAATAGTTCCTACAGGAAGAACAGGAATACCTAGCTTCCCAATGTGCCAAACTCAAAGAGCCATTAGACAGATCTAGTTCGCTAGATTTTGATTCCGAAGCCGAAGTCTCCTTTTATGAAGGAGGCTCATAGACGTCTTAAAATACGTCATTCAATAAACTACCTACTAAATAGGAACTTTTAACAACCTCTATTAAGGAATCACCCTTTAATAAGATTTCCTAATAGGAAAATTTTAATCAGATTTAATAGGATTCCTAATTAATAAAATAATCATTATTAAATGTGTGCGCTCACAGAGACGCCGATATGGCTGACAAATCTTCGATTGACATCAAAGTCAAACCAAAGTTCTTCATCACAGACTCTGACAACGCCTACAACAATCTACATGAAGAAGCTAAGAGCGGAACCAAAGTTTCAGCCTAAACACTCTTCAAAGCTCTCGAACTTAAAGAGCAAATTGTCTGTCTAAGGATTCAATCAGTAACCCAAGGCTTTTCTAACCTCATCGCCTACAACCTTGAGGAGGTCTAAGACATACTAGAAAGAGACATTAAAGCTCAACACACCATAGCTAACAACGACAAAGTCGAATAGATAATCAGAACCTTCCTCAAAACGATTGACAAGCTTAGAGCCTACAACCAGAATGTCATAATGCACTGTGACACAGACCGAGACCATATGCTAAACACAAACACTATTAGATTTAAAACTCCTTGGAATTTCTCCAAAAATCTCTCAAGCGATCTCATCTTCTTCATGAAAGAAAATTTTAAATCTTATATTTCCCTCGGTCTCATTAAATTCTCTGTCAAAATCCTATAAGTCTAATCACCCATTAAGTATAAACATATTAACGACGACTAAGTCACTATACTAAGACAAGACGGAAGAAGACAAAACTAGAACTAAGGTTCTAACAAGGGTAGAAAAATGAAAAACAAGCCAAGATACAAAGAAAACCCAAGAGAAATCACAACAGAAAGAGAAGAAACAACCAAAGGAACTGAGTTCCTTCATAATTGATATGCTCAGGGGGTCTCTGAACCCTGGATGCGAGTTAATTATTATTATTATTATTATTATTATTATTATTATATTTACACTTTAAGAGTTTTAAGTATTTAATAAAATATATATTTAAGTAAGGATATTCATATGTTGGTAATAAAATTTATTGCTTAATTATTTAGTTGCTATATTTATTAATATCTTCAATTTGAAAATAATTTAATTCTTCATCAATCAAGCTAATAATTATTAAATTATTTTAAAAATTATTTATGAGAATGAATTCATTAAGCTGGCGAGTAATTACTCTAGTTCTTGATTGAAAAATATCAAGTAGCCTTTAAAAGTTTATTGCGGTAATTTGCTTATTTAATAACCTAAAAAGATTGTAAATGTATTCAACTTTACGGATAAAATAAACTTTAATATCGATAAAATTAGGAAAATTTAGAAATACAAATTTATTTTCAGATTCTTACTAATTACAACTGCCACTTATTTCATTAGCTTTTAATACTAATTTAATTTAGTTAATTTGTAAATTATTAAACAATTATGATCAAATCATACAATTTGTACAGTTAGAGGTTTTTTAAAATTCTTTAATTATTATATTATGGTGTACTTTTGGAATCTTACAATTTGAACAGAGTACGATATGAGATTAAAGTTTTTATAATATCATTTGTACAAATTGAATGCAAGAGTAGTGATAAATATTAAAAATGTTTAAAAATTCTTAAAAATTACTTTTTCTAAATTTCTTGCTAAGTGAATTTAATCATTCTGCGTTCTTAATTTCTTGTCTTTCTCTTCTACATAAGCGTCGTCTGCAACTGTCTGCTCATCTGCAATCAAATCTTCATCCACATCCTCTATCAATCGCTGCCTAAAGTACATTGCGAGCTCGACCCCATTGAAAGAAAATTTATCTTTTTCTCCACTCATGTAACTTGTGAATTCAGCATCCTTGCATCAAATGATTTTTTGTCAAGATCACTCATTTAGTCAAAGGGAAGTTGATTTAATATCGCAAGCACTTTACACTTTTCACACCTTATGAATGGCCTCTTGTATTTTAGATTTATTGGATTCCCCTCGCCTTCAAAGAATCTCTTTAATTCGTCTATCTTTTCATCATCGTAAAATAATCTCGTTTGACCTCATCTATTATGACCAGCTAAAGCTTCGACTTAGATAAGCTAGGATCTATGCAAAATTAGCGATAATATATTCTGAAGTACTTCGTGATGCAAATATTTCTCAGGTCTTTGCAATCGTCGTCTTTCCTGAATTAAGCTCTCCATAAAGCCACACTACGTTTACTTTATCTGGACACTTTTTTCTGAGGATTACTCTGTAAAGCATGTCTACTGTATCTTAATACAACTAGTCTTGCAAAATCTGTTTATTTAACTTTTTCAAATCCGAGGTTTGAGTATATTTTTGTTGAAGGAAGCCAATTAGGGATTCAATCTTGGTATGGGTATGTCCTGGTATTTTCTTCGAGATAATCTTTTATTCTAATGCTTAGTAAGTTGACAAGTTTTGTAATTATGGACTATTTTATCGCACATCCCATCGTAATCCTAATATTTCTCGTACATCCTGACAACGGATTTTATTTACTTATTTCTATAGATCTGCTTAAACTCATCAGCAATCATGTCTTGTTTCTACGTACAGGTTCTTGCTGACGATTATTTACTATCTGAATTTCTAGCACGAACTTTTGCAAAAACAATGAAAAATTGGAAATGTGCTGTATCATCGCATAAAAGGTTTAGTTGAAAGTTATTAGCATAAAGTTTTCTGATTTATACTTTGCCAATTGCTGTAATTTGGTGAGCTTTTTATACCCTAGGTACTCAGGCTTACAAAAGTAATTCTTTTGAGTCCTATGCTATTTTGTTTTTTTTCAAATAGACTGTAATGAACTGCTATGACTTCCCACCAATAGAGGATTAAATGATTAGTGTGTGACTAAATCTCGTGGTTGCGCTTGAAACTGGCTCTACTACTAGACTATAGGTTTCCTTACCCAATCAGAGTTTATCTTGAGCACAAAGATGTGGCGTTTGTTGACTTTAATATCTAGACCTTGTTGCTGTTCCCTTCTATTAAATAAGTGATAACTAAACTGCATAAGCCACTTATTTTATGAGAGATTTCTCTCCACTCATTTCAAAATTCATTTTTTATTTATTTAATTTTTAATATTTATCACAACTCTTGCATTCACTTTGCACAAATGATATTAAAAAAATTTTAATCTCATATCGTACAATGTACAAATTGCACGATTTCAAAAACACATTATAATATAATAAAAAAAGAATTTTAAAAACCTTTAACTGTACAAATTGTATGATTTGGTCATAATTATTTAATTATAATTGTTTAATAATTTACAAATTAACTAAATTATTTTAGTATTAAAAGCTAATGAAGAAAGTGGCAGTTGTAATTAGTAAGAATCTGAAAATGAATATGTATTTCTAAAATTTCCTAATATTATCTATTTTATCAATATTGAAGTATATTTTTCTTAAATTTTATCATCATAATATTTAAAACCCCAATGATTATTTAAGAAAAAAAGATTGAGGTTTAAAAACAATTAAGTTAAAAATTAACTATTATTGGTGTTTTTTAATCATATATAATTAAAAATTGTATAAAGAAATTGATAAACATAATAGATTTATAAATACTTAATTAGAAATTAAAATGGATTGAAATGTCATTAATTTCTTCTAATTTCTCTCTTGATATCAAAGCCTTTGAAAATATTCAAAATTATTTATGATAATTTATATTAAAAATACTATTTTCATTTTAAATAATCATAATAATATTTTTTTGAAATTTAAAAGTAATTTTGATTACAGATTTTGTAGTAAGCGGGCTCTTTATTTTCTGCATTTACACTGAATAAATAGGCAAACCTCAAATCTATATTAAAATGTTAAAACCCCAAGAGTAAAATTTGAATTAATTGTGAATTTGAAAATAAAATAAATATAGTATTTTAATTATTATAAAACATTTGGTAGCTTTCTAATAAATTAACTTAGTACAATATAAATATATATATATATATAGGGGTGTCTTTATAAAACATAAAGCTACCAAATTATTAAGCTGATTTCGATTAAATTTTATTTATACTAATCTCTTAAATTATAATAATTTTGCCTTCAATCTACAACCTTGATGCTCAGCCCGGATAACAGGGTGACAAATACGATCATTAACTTCCTCTCCTCATCGCCAGTCGAGCTTGACCTGCGGGTGCTGCCGCCCAACCTTCGGGCCCTCCTCGTGCCAACCCAAATACCAGAACCTGAGATTTTTAGAATTAGACTAAAATGCTTAATGAACAATATAACCGTTGAGAAGAGATGAGAGAAAGAGATAAAGAACTTAGCCTCAACCATCTTTGGCGACGACGTTATTACCTTTTACCAGGAGATGGTGGACTCAATTGTACAGCAATACACTACAGTTCGCAAGCTGACCTTTGTGGATGACGAACCCTTATAGAAGTTAATTGAGACGGAGGAGACGATGGAGGCTACTATCTGAGATGCTACAAAAGATCAAAGAGATGGAGACGCGCCCAAGGCTAGAGGTGGGGCCTAATACGATACTAAATGCAAAAAACCACAACTATTCACAATCAGCAGAATCAAGTTCATCAACAAGAGAGGCAACGAAGACCCAGATTCCGAAGAGTACAGCTTAGACTTTGACCTTGAACTTCAATGCAAAGGTAACCTACTTACCTTCGATTAAGACAGAGACGACAATCAGTGGTCATTCATTCTTTCCAGAGAGGAAAATGAGGAGAAGGATTCTGGATACAACTACATTCTCAATATTCTTCATCAGAGATAACTCTACCAGTTCACAGATGATAAATTCCCATTCTTGTCAAGTGACACCAATTTCGTTTTCATGTTTGCACCCAGTGAAAAGACCGAAATCCTCATCCAATAAAACGACAATGTTTCTCTGTATGAGTTAGTTATGGGTCCAGAAGAGCCAACAGTTAATTTCATTTGGTAAATGGATAATGTTCCAGATCTAGAACAGTAAATTCATTCTGGTATCAGATTCAAGGATGAAAGATACATGTTCATTGTTGATAATTCAAACTTCTACAAAATTGATCTTAAGACAAACGAGACTAGAACCTACGAGGAGTAAAACTGTGTTGGTCTGTACTTCTCAGATAACAATTATCTCTATACTCTTTGTCATAAGAGCAACCCCACTGGTCTCAAAGAAAGACTATCCGGTTTCAGACTCTACGATATCTAAAATGTGATAAAAAAGGATAAGGAGCTGCAAAAACCATCATTTCTTTGAATATCTCAACCCGTCCAACACCGCCAAGTAAAAAGATAAAAGCGTTTAGTTACAAAGGAATACGCCATAAGAAATCTTTCCTCATGCAGACGAAATCGAAACCACTGAATAAACGAAAACGAAGAGGACCATCTTTATCTTGTGACTGGCACCCAATCTGCTACAAACTGGATCTCACTCCCTATTGTTGATGGACAACGCGTCCTACCACCGTAGCAGCTATACCAATAGCGTCTTGCAGAAGCTTAACGTACCCATACTCTTCTTGGGCCCCTACCAGTACGACATGGCTCCAGTGGAAAAGTCATTCAGGTTCATTAAGTGCCGCGACCTCAACCCTATGCTCCTGCCTGTCTCTACAAAGTATGTTTACCTCCCTTAATAGGCTATAGGAAGCAACTGAGGCGCTATGCGCAGGCCCTGGCTAGGCAGCTATCAAACTTGGACATGCGGTGGCTCACCGGCGCGTTCGCATGCTCTTTGGTCGATGCCCTGAAGCATTTGAGCCTGCAGGCTGTCTGATACTGTAATTGATTCTGGTTTTGGCCACCCAATCTGCGAAATGATGAATCACCCATACTCTATTAAAAGTGCCAAAACCCCACCATTCTTATTTGAAGTTTATCTCAGCCTGGGAAACAATTGTCTGTGTCGTAGATTAGAGGACGATGCGTCTTTTCAAGGGCTCTCGGATGACTATCTTTGCTGGTCCCCATTTGCGTTTTTACCCTCAAATTTCTCTGCAACACTGATTTGGTAAGTTAGGCAAACTTTTAATACTAAAATATTTAATAGGCCAATTAAAGTTTAATTCCCAATATTTAAAATCTATTAAGCCCTATTATAATTATAATTAATTTTAAATATAAAACTTTGAGATTAGAAATGGAGAAGAAGCAAAGGAAAAGGGGATCATGAAGGCCACCTATTGCTGGCTTGAATTTGTCTGCAGGAATTTCGAATTCTTGAGATGGGAAAAGGATTTGACCTCTTATGAAAGCATAATTGGAGATTTGAAGTTCATCCTGATGATCATGAGGATCTCCTGTTCACTTGGCATTGGGCCAGGTCCCTGGCAGCATCTTACAAGTTGAAGCGCATTTCACAAGAAGTGAGGGAGCACCTCGTCGCGACCAATCTCAACGACTTCAATGCCCAACCCAGCCAGGCCCAGGTGGACCTCGTCAACGCCGAAATGTAGAAGCTTGAGAGGGTGAGCCAGGACAAGGTGTACTCGGGGCTGCAGGCAGTCTACATCGCAAACCCCTGGGCACCCCGTGTCATCATCGATCACTTCTCCGACGTGTGGGAAAAGGTGGAGACGGACCAGCTTAGAAGGTGGTACTGGGAAGAGATTGTGTACAAGAACGACATCAAGGCCAGCGTGGCAGGCAGCTCAACCATGACCAAGGAGGAGAAGAAGTACTACGACAAGATTTGCAAGATTGTTGAATGATGATTATATATTTAAACTAGCATTTGATTCATTGTTGATTAAATTTTAATTCGCAAAATTCGTTGAAATTTTACTCTTGGGGTTTTATAATATCAAACATTTCCACACCACTAGTGATCTAGTTAACAATCAAATCAGATAAAGTAATATTTATTTAAATATCAAATGCCTAATAAAAATACTGAATGTATACAATCTTTATTATGTCAAATTAAGCTTATAATTATTTCATTTTTTCCTAATTTATTATAATTTTACTTGTATTTAACATATGATGACTGTTTTATTTAATCTTTAAATTTTGATTTCATGATTATTTCCTATTTTATTAAAATTATTATGTTTGGGTTAATTATTTAACTATTGGCAAGATTAATTGTTCTTTTAAAATAATCAAATTAAGGTACGTAAATTTGATTATAACTTAATTATATTGAATTTCAGTCAGTAAATAGTAATTTTTAATTTAATTCTTATTAACCTCGATCTTCGTGTTTTAATTAATCTAAGGGCTTTTATTTATTTATATTAAAATATAATATTTTTATTGAAGGCTTATAAATAATTATCAAAATTATTTTTATCAATAATAACTAAACAAATTAAGATCATTAAAATATAAAAACAGATTATAATGAATTAAAATTTTATTTCTATGTGAAATTATGAAAATATTGTAATTGATTAGGGATTTTATAGTTCATTATAATGATTCCCTTAATTAAATACAATATTTATCTAAAATTAGCTACTAATATGAAATTGGTTTTAATAATAAATTTATGTTATTGAAGAAACTGTTGATGAGGGATTTCATATAATAACTAACTGCTATTTTTTGCTTCTAGAAGAACAATAAGAAATTTCAGAAGTGAAAATTTAAAATTAAATTATAAATTAAATTAAATTGAATTAAATTAAATAAGCTAATATATTAAAAGATATATAATTTTAGCTTAGCAAAGTCGTATATATCTTAGAATTTGATATTTAGTTTAAAGTCTTTGCTAAAAAACTTAGACAACCTACAAAATTGAAAACAATTTTTAAGTAAACAACAATGCTTCAAATAATTGGTTTTTAAAAACACAATGCTGCTTCTTGTGCAATAAATATCGTCAATATGCTTATAGAATGTTCCAGAAAACATTGTTTAAAATAGAATAAGAACAAGTTGCACTACATTTATTGATTTCTTTATAAATTTGCTTAAATTATTTATAAATCTAACTATTATTAATGATTAAACTCACATTTCGATGTCGATTCGTCGAATGACTTCAAAATAGAAAAGTGACCACTACCACACTAAACTCATTAGTTATATAGTAACGTGGGCAATGCCATCGTGGTAATCTAGACTATGAAAATGAGAATGGAGATCATAACCATGACCCTGACTACTGTGACTACGTGACAATCACTTGAAAAAGAATGATTTCAATGTTAATTCATCGAATGATCTAATTATTTACCAGTGACAACGATCACACTCAACTAACAAGTTATATGGCCACATTGTAACCGCAATCGTAATAACGTAGTAACTGTAATTGTGTTCACTTGGTCACCGCCTTCATGGTTTTCTTAACATTAAACATTTCATATATGACTAAGATGCCTGTAACTTTGCGCATTTATAAGATAAATCAAATCTGGTTTGATATTCGAGTTCAGCAAGGTCAAAATTACTAGAATCGATATTTCCAGGTATCTGTAAATGTCACAAGTAAATTATATTTTGATAGCTCTGCCCGTGATTGATTATTAACGAGATTCTTTTTTAAAAATATTAATTAAATTAACTCCATGATTCAATATTATTTTGTTAAAGATATTAAGTTTAGTTGATTTATTTAATTTCAAGTCACCACATGAATTTCCATGCCCCTCTAGCAAGTCCTATTAAATCCCAAAAAATGAAGAATTAAAGATTTTATAAGTAAATTGCATAAATTGCTCATTTTCCGTATAAATCTACGAGTTCTTAAGATCAATTATTACTGGTACAAGATTCGTGCATGTTCAGCGAGGTTTAAATGACTCTTATTATTTAAATGGTTATTCACTAATCATTTATTTTTATATTATTGATCTCTTTGAGAAATGCACGATTACAGTTATAATTCTTTTGTTTGACTTCAAAATAGAACCGTTTCCACTAACACTTTTAACTCATCATTTATGTTGTTTTGTGGTCTTCGCCCTAGTTTCCTTGCGATGATTACAGTGACTTATATTACATAACCATTGATATGATTGTCACCATAGCGACCATGATTAGTGTGACATATGTTTATCACTTGGCAATGAAAGATTTGATAGTTGAATAGTAGACTTAAAATCCAATTGGTAAAATAAAAACCCTTCATTTCATCAATGACGTGGTCACATAGACTCTGTACTCGTGAACTTCGTGACCATTATCAATGTTACCACATGATTATAATTTTAAAATGCATGTTTTAGTATTAATATGTAGAATGATGTAGAAAAATAGTAGTGATCATGACCACTCTTAATTCACCAGTTACGTTGTCATGTTGTTGCTGTTCTAGTGGTCATCGTGACCATTAGAGTTACATTTTATACAAAGATCACGACCACGGAGACCCGTGTCCATTAAATGAAAATGCATGATATAAGTGATAATATGTCGATTTACTTGAAAATATTGCAGGTATCACGACTTCTCCTCAACTCACCAGTTATATAGTCACGTGGTTACTGCATATTGGTCTTTGTGATCATAAACGTGATCATTTTTAACATGACTTCGCTATGCAGACCTAGTGACTATCACTTGAAAATGCATAATTTCAGCGTTAGTTTTTTGAATTACATAAAAGAGCACTTACAACAAAAGTCTCTTTCAACTCGCCAGTTACATATTCATATGGAAACTGCCCTTGTGATCCTCGTGACTATGGTGATCATGACCATGATAAAGGTGTCGACGTGACAATACATTGAAAATACATTATACTGATAACACTTTCACTTTTACTAATCATTAATTTTATATCAAAAATTTTCTGGAGCCATTGTCGTGAGTTCTTAAAAGTGTATTATATTCATGGCCTTAAAACTAATAAGATACTTTGGCAGTAGAAACCTTAAAAATTAAAAAAATTCTGATATTATTTAATTGGCATAATAGTTATTTTAAGGATCTTCGCAATAAATTAAACAAGCAAACTGTTATCTCATTCTATAGAATTTAAATTACTGATTGATTGTTAATATTTTGCTAAAGTTGAATGTTTTTTAACCTCTTATGATTATAACTTTCAGTTAATTAATCTAATTTGATTTAAGTCCTTATGTCTTAAATTTCAATTTGCTATTTTAACTTTTTATTAAAATACTCAATATTGTAGCAATGTGAAACTAATCATCATTTATATACTACATTGCATGATGTCTCAGTTACCAAGATTTTTTTTTTCATTTTTTTATTTCCCAGTCTTTATCTTTTTATGTTTTTGCTATTAACCAAGCTATCACAAATCTACATATCTTATTTTAACATATTTATGATAAGAAATATAGATAGAAAAAAATACACAAAATAAAATAGTTTATTTTTAACACTACTAAATTGATATAAAGGGGACAATAGATGGATTATATAAGAACAAAATCAAAGGGAACTGAAGAAAAACTAAAGATATAAAAATCAGTCAAAAACGAGGGAGAAGGAGTTATTTAAAAGTAAATTAATCATTATTATTTAATTTAGATTATTATCTGGGAAAAATGTTTAATTATTGAATTTAATAATTTAGATTAAGTGAGAAATTAAAACAAATTTATCAAAATTTATTAATTTTGATAAAAATCGTTATTTCATTATCTTTATGTTAAAGACAAATTTAACTCTTAAGTAGAAGAGCTAATCTATATATTCAATATTTTTATAATATTTAGTTACTTTCCTTGTTGATTTTTAATTTAATTTAATTTAATAATTAATTATTTAATTTAGAGTGTAATAAATTTTCCAATTTTAGTTACATTTATGATTTAAATTAAAATGCTTAATACTTAAAAATAAGATAACTCAAAAATTGAGTAAAAAGCAATAGATTATTTAACCATCACTGAATGTGTTAAATATCACGATTATTTTAGTTTCTCAAGAACTTGAGATGAATTTGACACTATATCTAGAATTTATTTTAGGTTTTTATAGTGAAATGTTTCCTGCCAAAACACCAACTATACTAAATTTTTTCTGAATATTCAATTACTCAATTAATAGCAGAAATACCACTGAAAGAGGCAATTCTCACATCTAGACATTTACCAATTCACCTATTCCCATTATAAATTATCATTAAATACTAAAGATTATACATATTTCAATAATAGTTTTGATGAAAATTATACACATTTTAGATCAAAATACAACTGAAAAAGTTATTTTAAATTGCATTTAAATCACAATAAATTAAAATTAATCTAGTGAAACAGTTAATTTAATTTATACAAGATTAGATTTAATTAAAATAAAACAATAATTTTTCATTTATAAAAATTACATTACAAAACTTAATTGGAATATAAGGCATTATTATAAATAATATATATAATAAAGTCATTAAAACATAAAAATTTATCTAATAATTAATTTTTAAAAAAGGGGATAGTTATAATTAAAATACAGTATTAGAATCGTTAAAAATATCTAAAATAATTTATAGCGTTATTCGATTTTGATTCACAATCGTTATTACTTAATTTGTGATATTATATAAATAATTGATTTGTATGTTTCTTTTCGCTAAAATAATAGGATTTTAAAAGCAAAATTCCTTTTAGTTATATATTTAATCTAAATGATAATTTACAGAATTTATGATGGCTAATTTGGATAAGAGCTGATAATATAAAAATTAGATTTGTATTGTAGTTAGTTTCTATTTCAATCGTTCAACAGTTTCATCTTAGACTCACCATAAATATACTGTTCTCTCTCTTTTGACTTATCTGTTGTTTTTACTGTACCTCAAATGCACATCATCTAGAGTTTATCTCTGATATTGTATAAATCTTTTATAAATAAGATATATATTAAATTTTCACTTAATGATATAGAAGCAAATGCTTATCAACTCATTTTACATAAAATCTATTTGTATAATTCTATTACTGAGGAGAAAACTGAAGTATCATGTATATTTTACGAGAGTGACTACTACATATTTTAATGCCCTATTAAACTGTTATAGCTCTATTTCTAAAAAGGAAAGATTATACTGAAAAATATTGGTTCTATAAGTCAGTGATAATCATTTCATTATTTCTCCTAATCTTCTTTTTTCAGTTCGTATATTTATAAGGAATTTATATCGATTTTACTTTTTTTTAAAAATTATTATATGAAACCTCCACTCGTTTAATAAATTGAAGTGAATTGAGGATTAATTGAAAATTGCTCAATCATTAAAACTTAGACATCTTACGGCTTACCTTCTAGCAAATGCTGTAAATAGTCACAGATTTACAGTGAAATTATTTAGTATGATATCACTAATAATTAGACCCTTGCCCTTTTTTATAGTAAATAATTCAGCAATAATTACCAATATATAAATGACTGGCAGGGCAGAAGTGATAGAAGATCTTGAACACAAAGCTTCTTCAATTAATTTATCTGGAATCTATTGTAATATAATCTTGTTCAAATTTGTGCGAAGAATTCAAAGAGGTGTTTTAGAAGAGTAGATAATAAGCTATTAGTAAATAATCTAAAAAGTACTCTTTTATTGGAGAAACCTTATAATCCATTAACTAAAAAATTTATGGTATATCTTGCATTGACAAAAGTAAGATAATTTTATTGGATGCTACTATAACACTATCTCTTAATATAATAAGAAAAATAACCCCAACTAGAGGAAAACAGCATTATATATGCTACCAATGTAACTTACATTTGAGGATATTTTCATAAAAACTAATTTATATATTATAATATTGTGGAATGGTGTCGAGTTAAATGCATAGGGTATAATATGCTCCATTTAATCAGCTATTTATAAAATTGCCTGAATATAAACTTCAGCATTTTGTCTGATCACTAAGATATATGTGGTTTATCTTAGTTCAAGTTTCGCCTTATAAAAATGTTCTGTTGTATTTCCCCCTTAATTTGCTAGGAGAATAAAATTCTGAATTAATTATAGTTTATATTTAACAAAATCCCAATAAAATTTATGATTAGAGAGATTAAGAGTAAACTACTAATTTGACAGCAAAAGGGATATAGTTAAAATGTACATTTTCATAAATCATGATAAGAAAATCAAATAACATTTGTAATTTGTAAACTCCTAAAATCCTTTTAACAAAATTAATATAGAGGTAAATATAAAAATTAAACAACAAATAATCAATGCCAACATCTACAGCTTAGCTCGAAGATTGTTTGTTCATATTTAATTGATAAAAGTTGACAAATATTTTACTTTTTTAAATGATTATTCTAGAATCTTCATGATTTTAGAGTAAAATTTAAGCATAATTGTCGCAATTTCAGATACAACGGTGTGATAGGAGTCCCTCGAGACATTTAATTGAAACATTTAAAACCCCATTAGTCAATTAAGAATGAAGATTAGGAGATAAGAACAATTAAACTAAAATATAATTATAATTGGCTGAAATTAAATATAATAAGGCTAAAATAAAATTTTTTCACCTTGATTGGTTTATTTTATAGAGACAATTAATCGAGCCAATGGTTTTAATAATTAGCCCAAACATTATTAATTTACGCCAATAATAATTATATTTTTAATTTAATTGTTCTTATCTCCTATTTATCGTTCTTAATTGACTAATGGGGTTTTATGCCAAATTAGAATACATTGAGATGTGAAGAAGCAACTGAGAAATATATAAGAAGATTTTGGCATTCAAAATATTACTAAAGTATTTCTAGAAGCACCATTAAACAATAATATTCTAAAAGTTTTTAAATATTTTTTTTCTTTCAAGTTATTACAATTCTCTTATTGAAAGTGCTTTGATTTAGATTTATTATTTTTATTAATAATATAAATCAATATTTTAATCAATAAGAAAAACAAAATTCATTTATTCCTAATTTACTTCCATTTATTATGTTATTTAAGTTTTAATTATAAAAAAGTTTATTTATAACTTATCAAAAAAATTATTTTAACAGGATTTTCATTTTTTAAATATATGAAAATATGATTATTTATTTTGTTGAGACGTATATTTTTCATATTACTATGTATTTTACACTATTATAATGATTAATTTTTAAGATTTAAATTTTAACTTGTGTTTAATTATTATATATTAATTCAGTTATATCAATACTATATTAATCATAATCTATAAATATAATTAATTATATTGATTATAAGGAGGAAAGGTTTGATTAAGTCCGAAGGAACAATTATAATTCATGCAGAAATCCCCACTTAAAAGTTAAATAGAGTAAAAAATGGTAAAGGAGATATAAAAGATAATTATGGAAAGAGAAATAAGATGAAATAAAAGTGCAATTTAATCACTATATAATTAAAGATCAAGTTTAATTATATAATTAATTATTATTTTCTATATTTACTTAGAAGATTGATCAATATTTGCAAATTAAAAATAAATAAAACTGCAATTTTCATTTTAGGATTATATAGAATTCAATTCAATTTAATTGAATTGATTTTTAAATGCTCATTATTATTCATCCATATAATAGCAGTCTATCCCCATATTTCTATTTTTTCATTTTCTTGTAGTTTTAATTAATTATGCTATTGCTATTATCTGCTTTATGCTTAGTTCTTGGGAAAGCAATTCAAAATTTATTTATTTGTATATCATATTCAAATTATATCTATGCAATTTACCATGATTTTGTAACCAATCTTCAATTAATAAATGCTAAAATGCTCAATAACTAAGATCTTACTGTTTTCTCTTGTTGCCTGACTAGATTCATACCTTGATGAGATCTTCATCAACTTCGCTTTTTTAGCATAAGCATCAATTACTATAACCTACAAATTATTTGCTAGTTTGGGGTGAGGAATTGTAATCTTCTCCATAATCATAAAACTCCCTCTTCTTTAAGATCTTTAGAGTAAAATAGATTACGATATTTTATATTATTAATAACTGATATAATGAGGCATCTAAGTACTATATTATCATTTAACATTTGCTTTTGTTAATTGATTAGTTTTATTACATAATATTCTCAAATGTAGAATATTTTTTTATGGAAATCATATATTTTTATCTACTCTATTGCCAGTTTATATATATATTAATAATACAAAAGCCTTGATTAATTCTTATTAGTGCGATTTTCTTTGTCTTTTGATTGACTACATCCTTTTCAGGTTAACATTGGAATCGTAAAACACCCATATTCTATCTAGTAAATTATTAGTTTTTTATAATGCCATTATTAATTGTTCTATAACATTAGAGCCCATCTAAGATTACTTTTAACTAATACAAACAAAATTAAAATTAAAAAAGCAAAGGTTATAAATTGTATATATATAGCTTTGTAGATTCTATTATTATAATAATTTTGCTAAAGGATCTTCTCGAATATAATTACTCTTGTTTGCTGATTTCATTCATACCCTTATAAATAATTCTTTGAATTGTAGGATATACCATTTATTTCTTAGTGTTTATTTAATATTGTAGACAAATCCACATACTGTTACATTATTGCTTGATTCTAAAAATTTCACTAAAATTCGATGAGATGCTGACTGTTAAATCAGTTTTTTAGAGTAAATACCAATTATTATTCGTCTAAACCATTCACATATAATGAAACTAGTCAAAGAACATCTTCCAAGAAATCTTCATTATAAGCAATATGATCAAATAACATCATCATTTGGTATAGTTAAGACAAGTTTCTCTGTCATTTTAAAATTAACTCAAAGCATAATTAAATTAACTTCATATTTATATCAATTATGATTTAAACATCAATTCATTGTAAAGCATTTGAAGTAATTGATATCATGTACTTAAACTATCCTTACGTCATTTTATTTCTGATATAAATCTATCCTTATTATTCTTATTGTTGGCTTAAACTCAATTTAAATTTATTTAAAGAATTTAATATCTACCTTAAGAATTAATTAATTATTTTAAAGCTAATTTAAAAAAAGATATTCATATTAAATTCACGCTTACTCATTAAATAAAGTCTATTAGTTTAAGCGTAAAATTATTGAATTTTTTTACTCAAATAATAAAGAAATGCATAATTATTAAAGTAATAAGATTAGGCATAATTTAATTTGGCTAATTAGTTATACTTATCTATATTGCTGATAATTAAATCTTTTCTTATATCTTTATATCATATATGTCAACTAATGAATATTGTCAAATTAATGAAATTGAATAAAGCTTAACAATAGCAAGAATATCTTCATAACTTAGATATTTATTTTATAACAGAGATTTCAGTATGTATTGGCTTTAAAAAGTAATTAAATAAGAAAAATCTTAAATTTGAGCACAAAGAGCCAATAATTGGTAGCTTTAATTACTGTAATCTTCAAAGCATCTAATAATTGCTTCTACTGTCCAATTGCAGATTTAAATTAAATTTATGATCCGACTTATAAGGTGACGTACCTATTATTCCTTAGAAGTATCATGAAATATAATTTATATTTAGGATATTTCTGATATTTTAACCAGCCCTGTCTCGTGTACTCTCCGAGTTGCAGATAATTTTATTTTTAACATGCCCAACAAATGATGTACTAGGACTATATCAATTGCTATGAGAAAGAGGATCATGCTTCGAGGTTGAGAGCAGAGAAGAGACATTCTAAGAAGTCATGGTAATTTGAAAGACGTTATAAATCATTATATAGAATTTATTGTTTAGCCTAAATCTATGAGTTAGCGTATAAACTTAATTATTAATTTCAATTTGCCTTAAAATAATGCATTATCTTTATTGATAAACTATAGAGATCAAAATATAAATAAAGTGTAGATCATTTTATTTTTTTAAATAAATTTTGTGATTAATAATGAAAAAATAGAAAAAAACTACGTATTTCTATATTAATATATAATTGAAGGGAAAATATTATGAAATCTTAAGAAAACTTCTGTTTCTTTATTCAAATAACTTTAAAAACTTGTAAAGTAAGTAAATAATTATCTTGAAATATACTTTTTTATACTTTCTACAGGATTAAAGTATGAAGAAATAGCGTTTTGAAAATAAAATAATTAAGCAATTTCTAAAATTTTGATTTGCATTCTGCGTTACTCAAATTGCATAAGATTACATAACACTAACTTTATTGAAAAATAACTTATAAAATCTTATAATTCACTTCTCCTTTAAATAATTTGGCTTGTTGTATTTCAATAATTTGTAAAAACTTTTATTTAAAAATAACAAAAACTATATATCAGCTTACTTATATCGATAAAATGCATAAAAAATAGGTAAATTGGCATACACTAAAATCAAAGATTAACAAAGCTCGAATATAACAGTCATGTTTTTAATATGTGATAAATTTAATTTAATGAACAAAAACCAATGTACAGTACGAGATGATTCAATTACAATTCAATGATCTGCGATTGCACTGCTTTATCTGCTAAAAGCGATAATGAGAAGATTGGAGCAGTCGGATTAAATTTTGGACTCTTTAGCTGAAGACGAGCATGCCAGGATTAATTAATGCTATTAAGATTTAGTTACTCTACTAGATGAATGCATTTAATGAGTAAATATCGAAGATGAGCAAGATGAAAATGATGAGTTCGGAGTAGCCCTGTCATTTGGATGTTGTTTATGTGCTATTTCAATACTAGTTGGAGTTAATTTAATGGAGCCATTCTTGGCTTTTGTATGCCAAAATATAAAAAATGTTGAGTGGAAAAAAGATAGTAACGCCTTCCCTAGTTCTCGAAGCAATATCAGATAGTCCAGATAGGTTGAGATTTATGAACTTCATTATTCCAGGTCTTAAAAAATTGATTGTAATGTTCAAGGATTAAATCTCGAAAGTTAGAGAATTAATTGCTTTGATAATATCTATAATTTGTGAAGACTACTCAGATTTCATTACCAATTCCCAAGTATTACCTGGAATAATTCGAATTATATTGCAAAGTCTGAAAGATAAACCTAGAATTTCACTGTAAGTTTGCAGAGCTATTAAAATTTGCCAACTTCAAAAACTTGCCAAGAGAACCCAGCCGAGAATTAGTTGACACCATAATTTAAGGTTATAGTCGATGAGCTCATTACAAATTCATAAAGAAGAGATCATGATAAAAATTAAACGAACCTCTCATGGCTAGTCTATCGGCCTTACATCTATTTGTGAAAATGTAGTTACTAACTCAAATAATGAGCTAAATCAACTTTTTCTGCCTATTCTTTAGAAGATTGAATAAACTTTGAATCAAGGGACTTTTGGTAAATAAAGAAGTAAAGCTTTTCAAGACTATGTCAGGATTTCTTAGAATTATTTTGGTTAGAGTAGGATAAAAAGTTTATACTGAAACTGCATTAAATATCGTTAAACGCTTGGTAATGATCTTCTATAACATAAGAAAGTTATTGAGAACGAATTGATTACATTAAATGGCCTTAAAATGGAGTAGAGAACAGGCTTGACATAAATGAATTTTTGCAAGTATGTCGTATAAGCACTTAAAGCTACAGACGAAGAGTGCTTGAGACTTGGCTGCGAAATTGTTTCAAATCTAAGCAAACGCAGTTAGAGAGCATTTTGGTTCATATCTATAAGACTTTATCAATCCATTAGCAGTTGCCCTATTAGGTCCAGATTCCTCAAGATAAACTAAATTTCAAGCACTGTATGCAATTGTCGACTTTGCGATGCACTCAGGAGAAGCTTCCAGCCAAAAATATTTACCAGACACACTAATGATTCTGAACATTGCTAGCAAATAAAGTTTTGTAAATGTTTCCAAGTTTCAAGATCCTGATCTGTATCATACTCTCAACAGCTAAGATTTGCAATTGTTGAGACCTATACTAGATTATTGCAAGGTATCGAAGATTAAACTTTTTCATAATATATGATTTAATTCACATCTAGTTTAATGGAACATTTCCAAAAGCTATCAAAAATATTTCAAAATTGTACATAAATTAAATGTATCATATATTAAAAACAAGACTGTTATATTCGAGCTTTTTGATAATCTTTGATATGAGTATATGTATATTTTCCTATTTTTTTGTATTTTATCGATATTGATTATTCATTCAAGTGTTTAGTAAAAATTTCTTTATTTTTTGTTTAAAATATTTAGTTGTGATTTAATTTACTGATATTAAATTTATGGCAATTTTGATTTTAAAAAATATAATATTACTAATTGTTTCGTATTTTATCAATAATTAGATAAATGAATTTGTTATAACCAGAGGACTATACGAAATGATTCTCTTATCTTTTTAAGATTAAACTATGCCTCTCTTAAAATATTTTCTAAAGTAAAAATATTGTTAACAGTAATTTGTTTTTAAAATTTAACCCCTCAATCTTATTTATATATAAATCAAAATAAAACAGATTAATTAAGTGAGAATAACAACTGCTTGTATATCAGAAGAAACATTGGATATATTATACATTAGCTAGAATTGCAAGATAGTACAAATTCAAGCAATACAAGATCAATTGACCACATCAATTTAGATTTCAATGATAGAAGTTAAATACAGTTAATATTTATCATTATTGCAGTAAATTTTATGAAGGCTCTGCATTTACTCAAAAAATAAATAAATTCAATTAAGTAATTTATAAAAAAGACTATAACTTTCAAACTTAGCTTTATTGGATATAAAATCATTTATTTCAAGATTATTAACAAACTTATTGAGTATTACACAACAGAAAATGAGAAAGCAGTAAATTACACGAATTTAAAAGATTGTATTTAACTAATTTAACAAAAAAACAATTTAATTATTTTTTTAAATAAAATAAAATATCTGTAATAAATGATTTATTTTATAGATACTTTTATAAACTATCATAAGGAGATACTTCAGAATTATCATCTTCATATTGCAGGGATACTCCATTCATTAAATAAACTCAAGAAGTTTATGATAAAATTTATATTCTTATTTGCTTCTCATCTTATATATAAATTTACATTCCAACGAATTCAAGCCTTAATTTACTCTACCAGCATCAATTTTCTGGTATTGGGAAGCTATAATAATATACATTTTAATAGCAAAACAAATTTAACTGTGTTTGTGCAGATTAAATGATTTAATTCCACGCCAATTATAATTATTAAATGATAGTAGCACTCTCTAAAGTGGAAGCTATTGAAAATGAGTGATAAAGAGAAATAAGTAGTGTCAATGGAAGATAGTCGATGGGTATTTTATGAAATTTAATGTAACTAATCAAACAAGCTTAATAATATAAATATAATTAAATCAATAAATATAATTTAAGTTATTAAATTATTTAATATATCATACCATATTATATCATCAACTTCATTGCTTCTATAAAGATACTAAACTTTTTAAATGTTAATAATGAATATATTGATACACAAATTGATCAAAGGTATGCATAAGACATTCTTATTTCATCAGAATTAATGTGCTGTCTGATGCACAAAAAACTTTTAATTTTAATATTAACTGAAGATTTAACGAACGTTTATAATAATATATATATGATTCATTTAACTTTGTAATAACAAAGAAGTAATTGACAAAATTGTTGATTATTTACATAAAACATAAAATTATTATCAAAAAGGCAAGATGGAAAAGTTACTTTTAACCCTTAAACTATGCTCTCAATTTGGAATTATTATTAAGCTACATGCAACTGTTGCCATTTAATATTTGTTTGAAAGCACCACTTATTTGACAACTTCAAAAAACTAATGTTCAATTAGAAATTTAGAATGATAGGTAATTAAATGAAAGTTTTAGGTTTAATGGAGAAAATGATTTAAGAATAACATTTAATTCTTTCATTATTAATACTTTTATATTGAGTTTATATTAAATTAGAGACTTATTTTTCATGGTTAATAAGCCATTTTAAATATTTCACATAAGACTCATTTCCAGCATCTGTTGCCGTTAGCAATTAAGTTGGTAAAGATGAAAGTCCTAAAAATAAGTAATAAAAAATTAAAACTAGAGCAGAGTTTGTAGTTTTCTTTTGCAAGCAAGTATAGATTACAGGTTGTTTTCCTATAAGATTAATATTTATTATATTAATATTCACATTTTCAGAATTCGAATTATTATGATTCATTTTAATATTCTCAATTTAATTCGGAGCAACTATTAAGAGTGAGCTCTCCCCTATATTCTTGGGCATATTCTCATTTTTTCTCTCGTTATAATTAATTAATATAAGAAAATCATTTATTCAATTATTATAATAGGCAGTCAGTATTAACATATTGATCTATTATAATAAATAAAGAATTTTATCAATCATTTATATTTTTTCTTATGTTAATTTTGAAAAAGTATAATTGAATTACTACTAAAAATGAAACTATTTTTCTAATCTCTCTTTATATAAATTTACTTAATGAGTAAATCATTTGAATCAAAGAAATTTATAAAACAATTAATAAATTTCATTCATAAATAATTATTAATTAATGTTTTTTATTTTGTCTTGACAACTATATACTTTATTTCAATTAATTAATTTACTATAAATATTCTTCATTTTAACTTCTCATAATTATTTAATATTAGTTATAATATTTCTATCTGAAACAGTCCCTATAAGTGATAAAATTAGATTTTCTATTATTTACCTCTAAATTTTAAAACATCAATCAGAATATATTACTATCAGCTTTTATTCAGAAATCTCTTTTATTCTAGAGCTATTTTTTAATTAATTTTTTATAAAAACTAAACGATTTCCTCAACAGACCTGGCCTGACGATAATTGCAAATTAAACCCCGATTATCGAATTATTTTGGAAATTATTGAAAAGATATTTAAAAAAATAAATTAATTATTTAAAATTAATTATAAAACCTATGTACACATAGTATTACAATTAAATTGAAATAAGACTATAGAGGGTTCAATTCTTATTTAGGTATTCCTTTTTATTTTTCGAAAAGTAGTTAATTAATAAAACATAGTTTTTAATTGTAATCTTAAAAAATACATCATCCATGTTTCTTCAAAATTTTGCTAATGAGGATTTATGAAATATTATTGTTGTAAAAAAAGCAGATCATATAGGTGAATTAATTTTTTTATAAACAAATATGGGAAATACTAATATAACAAATGATAATCATTTTATAATGCATATTTTCGGAGACAATCAAATTATTAAAGACTAACATGAAAATAATTAAATATAAATATATATATATAAATAAATACGAATCTTCGCATAAAAATGTAAATTGTATATTTAACATATTTATCAATAATGTCTGCTAGTTTAACTATATCAACTTTTCTAATTTATTTTTATGAATAAGAATAAATAAAAACTATATGATCTACTATAACTAATATACAAACATTTATTACATTTATACAACTAAAAAATACACTTTTTTTTGTAAAAGCTTCTAAGGATATTAAAAGTTATCAAAGAATTCAATTATCAATATAATGAGGACTTAAATACCGATAAAGTTTTCAAGATTTTTATTTAATTAAAAAAACTAAGTATACCATAAGATAAGTATTTCTCTAGAAATAATAGCCTAAACGAAATGAAAAGTGCTTAAATAAATTTTTAAAACATTCATAAGTCTTTATTTAATCTATATTAATTTAATTATCCACATATAAGAGAATTGTGTCAAGCTATAAGAATAGTAAATTATAGGAAAAAAATTTTAAATAAGATTGAAGAAATCTGCATTCATTTAAGTTTGAAATTGAATTATGCAAGTGCGATAAAAAATTATGTTGCCTAAAACTAAAATAGTATTGGTTAAATAAATTAAGCCTTTCAAGGGAGTAAAAAAATTTTTTTAAAAAAATAAATGAATGTTTTTAGTTTAGAACTGAGAAGTAAAATTAGATATGTTTCGGACATGTTTGAAAATGAAAGGATAGAAAATATTAGCTAGAACATGTAACGTAACAAATATGGCGAATCCCCCTTACTTAAATTGAGTTTTGGAGATTTACCTGAGGGGTTCCAAACTGGTAAAGACAGCTGCAACTCACAAAGTACAATTTACTCCTACTAACATCGTGAATTAATAATAAATCTAATAAGGATCAATTTGTTAGAAATTTAAACATTTAATATGAAAATGTATAATTATATATAAAAAAATAACCCAAAAAATCTGATAATTTGGCACATTTAACATTTCAATAACTTAAGAAGTTTAAAATAATATATTTCTTGTAAGTTATGGAATTTCGGGAACAATGATTTTTGTTTTAGAAAAACAAGCGTTTTTTACTATTATCATAATTCTATTAATGAAAGAACTAAAGTTTGATGTAATTATAAAATGTACATATCTTTTCTATGCCAAACCACTAAAATTCTATCTCCTTGATCTACATTTTCCTATTCGGATTCAACTGAAGAGGTCCAAAAACAATCTTATAAAGGAAGAATAAGCATGGTACTTAGACCCATGTAGTTGTAGAGATTTTTTCGGTCACCCATGTTATTTAAAGTTGCAATCCTATTATTATTTTTAAACAGTGATCCAATACTGCAAAAATTTTCTAACCTAGCATGCTTGCTCTATTTCGATTATCTACATTTGTTATTTTTCTGAAGCTCTAAGATTGGAGTCAAAAATAAAGCTCTATCTAATTTCAAATTTCTATTGTAAGTGCAGAACTAGCCTCTTTCTATTTCACAATATTTAATTTAATAGAACAAGTCTTTCTTAAAATCTTTTTAATATTTTATTAGTGCAGAACAAGTGTCTCTTACTATTTCTATTAGTCCTTTTTTTGAATAGAATAATTGTCACTTCCTATTTTCATAATTCCTTTTATTTATTTTTATAACAAGTGTCTCTTACTTTTTTCATAATTATTTTGTTAGAAAAAAAAGTGTATCTAATTAATTTCATAATCATTTTGTTAGAGTAGAACAAATGTCTCTTACTATTTTAATAATAATAATAATTAGATCATATTGAGGACTCTGGGGACCCCCATCTTAAAATATTTGCTAATATATTTATATATATGAGTCAAGCTCTTTTCAATTATTGTGTCTCATTCAGTTTCTTTAAATCTGTCATAAGCATCTGAATCCTCAGCTATTTTAATAAATTTTTTTACGAATAGATCAAGGGTATCTTACTATTTGATTTCCTTTTGTTAGAATACAACTAGTGCCTCTAACTATTTAAATAATTATTTTGCTTTACCAGAACAAGAGTCTCTTAATATATTCATAATTCTATTTATTTGAGTATAAATAGTATCACTTCTATTTTTATAAATTATAATGTTTTGCCAGAACAAGTAAATTTTACTTTTTTATATATATTTTCATATCTGAGCAGACAAAGTATCTTATACAATTTTTTATGAACAAGTTTGTGCAACTCCTCAAATTTAAATTTGATTTTTAAATAGATTTCTCGATAGGGTAATTTACCTCGAATCAGCACACCCAACTTATCGTTTAAATCTAACGACCCCATGTTTATCGTGAACTCGAAATCAGAATAAAGTAATGTTTTGTTGTTTGAAAGTTACAATTTTCAATCTGAAAATGCTACTTTTTAAAAATATAAATTATCTAAATATTCGATTTTTTAGCCCTCCACCACCTTCAATATACATGAAAATGTTTTTAAGTGTATAGATCTTCCTAGTTAAAGGCAGAGGAACACTATAAGGTAGGTTTGGGGCATATGCCCAAATACCGTTTGTTTGCATGAGTTTGATAAGAGTATTAAAAGTTTTAAATGCATCGATAAATAACGAAATTTAAAAGATCAGATTTTAACTTAATTTGAGTGAGCAGATCCAGAGAATGTCAGTACGGTAGAGATGTGAAAATTTCATAATTTTATTTTGTGACCATACTTACCAATCTTATTGAGTTTGACATGCTGACCAAGAAAATATAGGGTTTGTACCCCATTAAATAATTGTTCGCGAAGTTCCACGGTTCATACTTGTTGTTTTGGGATCTACTTTCATCTCCACATTAGAATTAAGTTTGATTTTTATAAATCAATAATTAATACTTTAATAATTAAACTAATAATGGAATAATATAAGAACTAAATCTACGATGACACTCACACCTCATTATTAACCATGCACCTCATTTTCAGCCACGCACCTAACTTAATCTATACTTAACTCACTGAGCTTCACTCGCATCATGAAGAGCAACTTACTTCCCCTCGAGATGTGTAATTGATTTTACGTAGTTGCATATTTCTAGTCGAAAAATCTTCATTAAAACTACTATTTATTTTTACACTGTGATATTTTTAGCATTGATATAACATAAAAAGCACGGCTTATCAAACTGTAAAATTAATGTCAATTTAAATCAATCAACAATTATTTCTCTTGCACTCTTTGCAAAGCGTTTATTTCGCAATTAAATTATTCATAAAAATGAAACAGCCTCTAGCAAAACAGCCTCCCTAATCTTAAATAATTCGCCTCAAACTTCTGCACTTTGCACGTTTATAGGATGTAAGAACTAAAAATAAAAAAAGAAAATAGTTTAAAAGATGATAGCTAGTACTTTATATAAAAAAGTTGACATTTCCTATAAGAGGGGGAATATAGTCAAGCTTGAGTCGAAAAAAAAATTGGGGAAGCACTTTCCTCTCTACGTATTCTATTCTTCTACTATGAGGGAATCACTAAAATTCTAGTGCATTATAAATGAGGAGGGTATAAAGTTATGGAGTTGCAAATAATAATAATAATAATAATAATAAAGACATACGCAATGAAAATCATAGTTATAATAATAATGAGAAATATAGCTCTACCAACCCTAATATTCCTCTCACTCACACTCACATTCTAATTTTCACAAAAAACTTCAATGATTTCCAGGCAGTTTGAGAAATCCTAGTTTTATTCAGGGATTACTAACTTTATTGGATTCTTGCTCTGTAAATTCCTAATTTAAATTCAAAATTAATTGGTAATAAACATCAGGCCCGAATAATTTTAAAGTTAGGAGCTCCGCTCTTATCTCCTTCACTTTTCTTCAACTGCCCTAACTTAACATCAGTTTATCTACCAAGTACTGGTTCTTGCTATCAAATCAACAAACTTTACTTTCCTACTAACTTAGTCTTTAAAACTTTGAAAATTCACAAAGCTAATCATTGATTAGTAATTGCATGATTACTTTAAAGCTTGAAGTACTGAAATGAAAAATTTGGCAGCATTGTAGCTTTCTCTGGTTGTTCAGTAAAAATAATTAAAATTCAGCTATCAGCTTATATTACCTACCTATATCCCTAATTAACCTAAAAGTTGGCATTAGCCCAGTAACTGTAGTTAAAAAGTAAAAAAATAATAGCTCTCTGAAATTTACTAAGTTCACTTGATTTTCAAAACTAACATGCTATTAATTAAAGAGTAGTCTAAATAAAAGTTTCTAGTGATGTTTATTACACAAACTAAAAATTCAAGATTTTTAAAGGGTAAATTCAAAAGCTTAAAAGCTTAGTAATTACTCAAGTGGTTGCTAATTTTAAGTTAAAAGAATCAAAGCTGGGGTAAAATATTTCAAGCTTGGGTAAATAGTGGGCACTATTAAATAATTTTTGTAAGCTTAACGTTTAAGCGTAATTATTGACATTGAAATTTCTAAAAAGTAACGATTAAGATTCATCAAAGTAACAGTAAGAACCCTTTTAATACATTTCAAGAACTAAGAACCATTAAAGCAACATTGAGAACAAAAGTAACAATTTAAAGAACCCAATTTAATTTGTAATTAAGAATCTTTAACAGTTTATTTTAAAGAACCCAAAGTAACAGTTAATCATTTAGACCTCCAAGAACCTTTTGGGGATAATTTTTTAATTAAATTTTCGTTAGTAGCCAGACCAGTCTATACGATCAATTTTTAAAGTAACAAGCAACAGAACCCTAGATGATAAATTTAGTAACAAGTGGTAGTCTAAAAATATTCGTACTTGCTTTGAATAAACATTAATTTAATTCTGGGAACTTTTAGAGAATGCTTTTGATTTTGAAAGATGCAAGGAAAGTCTAATAGTTTAAAAGGCATATTATAGTTAATAATAACTTTAATCAATCTACTCTGCAGCTGCTTTCACTGGCTCAAAGTTATTTTGATTAGTGTATCCCCTATGCTTTGTTTAAGCCCTCGATGTCCCAATCACGTTTCAACACCAAGATACGGGAAGTTAAATATTATAAGTAATTAAATGTTTAGCAATCTAATCGTTTAAAAAACAAAAAATTTTTGTGGGTTTAATTTTTGACGACTAACTAGTGTTTGCACTGTGACTAGTTAAGGTTACTTACTTCAAGAACACTTTTAGCTTTGGTTAGGCTCCCTAATGTCTCCTCACTTTTGCACACCGATTGTCGGCAAGTAGTTTAATCGTTAATTATTATAAATTTATGATTCGAATTTATACTCTTTATTTCTACAGAAAATTCAAATATTCATTATCGATGGCTATAAATCATTCCTGGAGGTTGTTTATAATTTGTTCAAGTCCAGCAAATTTGACTTTACGAACTCGTTTAAACTAAGTTTGCCCTGAAAATAACTAAATCATTATATCAAGATATGTTAATGTTTTTGGGATAAATTATTTTACATGATTAAAATTTCGAACTTTTTTATACCTTCAATTAATATAATTA
The DNA here is from genome assembly GCA_000711775.1 of Oxytricha trifallax. Lineage (NCBI taxonomy): Eukaryota > Ciliophora > Spirotrichea > Sporadotrichida > Oxytrichidae > Oxytricha > Oxytricha trifallax. The sequence continues at coordinate 14,492 of ARYC01000580.1, read as the reverse complement.
CCTATCAAAGGTATTCATCATGACCTAATAGAAGAGTCAAGGGACTTCGAGATTGAATTGGTTCAGGCTGTATCTATTATAGTTACTTGAAGATTTTTAAATGCTTAGATATAAAGCTAGTAGTTTAGTACTCATAGTTAATAAGTGCTTAAAAATATACTAGAAGTTTTACTGCTTTTACTTTATTCACTCATTTCTAATTAACTCTTTAGAGGCTAGAAAAATTAATAAGGCAATCTATCTAGCAGATATATGCACTTTTGCCTAAGTTACTTTACTTTCTTATCTTAAAATGACTAGGTAAAAAAAGTTGCTGAAATATTTATTAGATAGAAAAGGATTGATGTAAGTTTCTGTTTGATAATTACTTCAAATATCTTAAGAATGTGTAGTTAAGAGTTAATTCTTAGTGAAAGTATAACGGAATCAAACCCCAAAACCCTTTCAGTAGTTTGATTGAGTTTTTGATTGATAAAAGTAGACTATAAGTGCATACTTTATTAGGGTTTTAATAGGGTTTATGTAGGGGTTTAATGTTTAAATATTAGTATTTTAAGTGAGTATAACAAGCGAGTTTTTAAAATATTTCACACAAACATAAGCTTAGAGTCATGTGGCAGTTCTCTGAATTTTATCTTTCTAAGTTTATGTTTGATTGTTTCTATTGTTTGTTAATTCTCTTAGCTTGGCTTGATAATAGTTGAGTATGCAAGTTCTCTGAGACCTCAATTTATTAGATTTTTATCGAGATATTGTTTGATTCTCTGCTTAGAATCTCTCTCACCCTTTCAGCTATAGTAATCGTTTCTTGGCATGTCGCTCTCTATTATTGTTACTGCTAGAGCCCAGATATCCCATTAAGTGTCTCCATCTCTACAATCCTCTCTCTCTCTCTGGGAAATATCCAGGAGTGCCGTATACATTTCCTTATGCAGAGGCTTGCACTCTTTGAGCTTTGAACTATGTTAAAGTCAATAATATAAACTCTAAGAGACTGAAAGTTCATCGTGATGTTCTCTGGCTTTAAGTCTCTATGAACATAACCTAGCTTGTGAAGCTCTTCAATCCCTTCAACTATCTGCTATACTATCTAGCTAATTTATCTCTGACATCTATTGTCAGATAAGAATTCTCTGTAAGTCATTTCAAGTAAAGGACGCCTGAAGGCTACATGATCTTTACCAAGTAAAATAGCATCAAGCTAGATGATATGCCTGCACTCATTTAACTTTGCCTTTTTAAAGAGCATAATACTCATTAGCAAATTCCATTTGGAACTTGTCATCAGCAAGGAAGTAATTGAATGAATATATCTTGTAAGCATATTAGTCGTCAGTAATGACTCTCTTCTCTATTTTATCTTCAAGAGTGAGGTAGCTTTCTAGGCAAGAATCTAAGTCAATAATTTTTAATATGGGAATCTTCATTGCCTCTATTTTAACCATGATTTTATTGATCTCAGAGACTGGAAAGTTCTTGACTGCTTTCTTCATTTTAACTTACTTCTAGACTTCAACTCTAAGAGACTCCACTGGATTTCTTGATCTTCTCTTTTAAAGGAATCTATTCCCTGTAGGTTCATGAATAAAGACAAAACTTTAATTGTGCTTTTTCTTTAAGTGCACTTTGAGGTCTCTACTATGAGAATATGGTTTCTCACAGAACTCACAGACATACTTCCCATCTTTCTTTTGATGCTAGAGATATAACCTTGGCATATCGTTGTGTATATCTCTCAAGTGTCTCTTATAAGTTGACTTGTAAGGGAAAACTTTATTGCATTCTTTGCATTAATAGTCAACTTTGGCTGGTAATTATTAATGCTCTATGGCGTGTTGTTTAACCTCCTCCTCAATTTGCACAGCTTCTTTGATAACCTCCTACTTAACTTATATTTAAATCTCAAAGCTAGACTTGTCAAAGTTGTCATAAGTAGGCTCCCACTGAGTACAAGCGTCTCTGGTCTCTACTTTTCTTGGTTGCTGGAATGATAAATTTTATTGACTTGATCCAAGTAATGCCGCTCTTCTCAAATGGTTAGCGCTCATTTTAGTTTTCAGATATATTTTATTATAATAATGATAAAATCTACCGAGATAGACTATTATAGTAGAGTACAAGACAATCTGGCAGATTCTTTGCTGAAAGGTAAGAAAATTAGCTAACCATAAAAGACTGTAAGTTGACATATTTTATTTAAATTTTATGCATTTTGATAAATTAAAATACTCCTAATGAAATTTTGTTTCTCTAGGAGGTCCTCCAAATCAAGTTTGAACATAATTTGGAGGTTAAATTATTAAGCATTTTTAAATTTAATCTGCTCCTAATTAAGTTTTAACCTTAAAATTTAACTCCTAATAAAGTTTGAACTTAATTTGGAGGACCTCCTAAAATAATTAAACATTATTAGGAGCAATTTAATGGAGATAGTTTGATAAAATGGAAATCATTCTTGAAACTTGGAGCCAGTTTTTCAATGCTTCTCCGCATATCTTTTCTAGGTTGACCTCCAGTAGGTCCTCCCTATTTATTAGTAAGATTTTAATAAACTTAGAATGGATATCCATAATTTTAAATTTCATTAATATTTCTAGAAAGAGGAAGCAAGATGGAGTCTATGAATGATGCAATGAAGAGAATAATCTCAAGATTTAATAGGAAAATTCGAAGTAAAGAGGATCTTTATAGATATTTGGTATAGCAAGGTAAGTTCTTAAGTAAGTTTTATAAATCCATTATATTTGGATTGTTCTTGCCAACTTAGGAGGGAACTAAAATCTCATTCTTAAAAGCCTTACTGAGTGAAGATAAAAAAGCTTTTTAGTCTAATGAAATTAGGATGATAGAGAACCTAATACCCTGAAATATCAGTGACAAACCTATATGATGATGCTATGATTGATCCGGACGTAGCTCTCTACCTTCCATCAAAGCTACAGCTCTCTAATAAGTTGCCAGAGAGAAATTTCTTCTTTGGTGTTCTTGAACTCTGAAACCTGAGTACTTAAATGAAGTTTTTTAAGAAGCTCATAAGAAACGCTACAGCATCTTTCCTGAAGAAAAAGATAAGCAAGTATTAAAATAAGTGATACCTGGCTTTAGGAACTTTAAAAGCATCCTTCATCTCAAGTAAGCTTAGTCTTCTAACTTTATAGAAAAACCTGGTCCTGCTCTATACTTGATGAAAGAGCGCAGCAAATTAAACAGAGAGAGAAAGTCTCAAGTAAAACATGAATTGAGTAAGAGGCTCTTCGAAGATTTTTAAAAGCCAGAAGAGATGAACATAGATGCAGGGGCTGGCACTAAGAGAAGAAACATGGGCCCAAGCAAGCCTTAAGAGGAAGAAAAGAAAGATAAGCCAAATCCCTTTTCGGGCAAATTTAATATGTGAACTTATTCATTCGTTTAAATCTAATACTTATTTATAAACACAAAATCTCCCTTCTCTTGCCATACTTTAGCTTTCTCATCACTGACTCTTTTGGCAGCACTCTTAATAAAATCGACTGTATCTCTCTTTAAATCATGCATCAGATGGTAGATAGCAATTTCTTATAATGACCTTTCAATAACCCCCAATATAATTCAATTCCATTGAACTAAGGGCTGTAAGGAACATTAAATACAGGTGTTATATTTAGCCTTTCATATTCCTTCCTTGAGTCTTTAGTTTTATGAACTGACAAGTTATCAACGAATAGAATAATTTCTTAGTCAGCGTACTTATCTCTGAGTTATTGCAAGAACTTAATATATTATTCAGTCTTTATAGAACGAGGGTGAATAACATAAGTCTCGAGGCCACTATCTTCACTTATTCCTCCAAGAATAGCATGAGTTTAAACCTTAACCTTTTAGTCATAAACTTCTATATTACTATACCTCTTGTACCAAGACCTTGATATAAAGGTATTGAATGTAAATACAGCTTCATCAGCGTGTATAAACTTTATATTATGCTCTTAAGACCTCTGCATTTAATCGAATATATAATTTAAATTATCCTTATAAAATGGAACATTAAAGTCAATCACTCTCTTAATGCGATTGACTGTCTTGTAAGATATTCCGTTCTTTTTATATATGTTAGCTATCGATTAAGCAGATATGTGAAGCTCAGGAAATTGGCGATGAAACATCACAGCCCTCTAGGCTAGAGAGAAATGAGCCCAGTATTTAAGAGTCTTATCATTAATAAGATATTCAATATGATGCTGCTAAAATTTTAAGGGTCTCTTAGGCTTAGAATTAAGATGCTATCTTTTTAAATTCAATGCTAATAGACAGTGAGACCTCACAGTTGCTGGAGATTTATGGAGGAGCCTTGCTATAGACGTATAATTTAGAACAGGCTTGAGTTATTCACTATATTCATCACATCCATATCGCAACTTAAACAATAAATCTATATAGTCACTGTCATAAACTGACCCCAAACCTCGCATATACTCACTTAAATTACTAATATTTAAACATTAAACCCCTACATAAACCCTATTAAAACCCTAATAAAGTATGCACTAATAGTCTACTTTTATCAATCAAAAACTCAATCAAACTACTGAAAGGGTTTTGGGGTTTTGAATGCATTTATATTAAATATAAAAATGAAAAGTAATGTATTTTGAAATGAATGTAATTTCATATTTGAACCTTTCAATCGAGCTTACTTAATTGAATTTTTCTCAATACATATATTAATTTTAAAAATTAATATATGTATTAACAATTTATTACACTGAATTATGAAAATTTATGCAGCAAACTTGCTCTTTCTTCACTATTAATATGATTTAGTTCAGTTTTATATGTTTCTATATTTTTATTATCATATGCCATATTCATTCTTTCTTATAATTAAGTGCAAACTACTAGTCATTAAAGAGAGTTCTCGAGAATTGAGAACAAACAAACAATAATTAATTAATTGATTGATTTACAAAACATGAATAATTGTTTTATTTTCTAAAACAAATGAATAAAAGAATAGATTATTAAAATATATTCGTCATAATTATCGAATTTTATTAATAAAAATATAAATCATTTAAATATTTTTAACCCAAGTTCATAATTCAAAATCTAATAAGATACTGAGAATTAAAGAATTGAGAATGTTTTACCTTTCTAGAAATACTTTAAGGCATAATTTATAATAAAATTAGATTATCTCAATAAATTAAATTGTTATAATTTGTCATAGATATGTAATTAAATAAAATATTAAGAAATTTGTAAATCAAATAATATAAGTCCCTAATGTAATCCATAGTCATAACATCCTTCGTTTACTTTCCTTGCTGAGATAAAAGAAATTAAATATTTATTCAGAATTAATCTAAAGTATTAAAAATATTGAAGATAGAAAAGTATTATAATAATAGAAAAGAGTAGTCAACAACAGCAATATACAAACTATCAAAAATTTAAATAGATAGGAAATATAGAGAGTTTTTGATTATTAAGTGAAAATCACGGAGATAATAGTAAAATGAATTATATGATAGAACTAAAATTGATTATAATTTTAACTTAGACTCTATTTCAATTGTTAATAACGATTATTCTAAAGTTAGTACTATTAAATGTTTAATTAAATTGCGTATTAACTTTATGAGGTCATAACGATCAGTCAGAAATGATATGCTTCCTCAATGTTATAATTTAATAGAACTCTTGACTATTGGGGTCACTCGAATTTATAAAATTGAAAAACGAAAATTGCATTAAATAAATCATGTAAGCTATTAACTATTCTTTCAAATTTTATTTTTAATAAAACCTAAAGAGCAAACATCTTATTATCGATTTCTTCAAATATGATAATAAAATATAATTACCAACTAAGAGGGAAATGATAAAAAGTTATCACCTATTATAGAGTATCGAAGTTCAACAATGAGTAACGCATAAAAATATCTAAGGAACGTAACTAATAAATTATATCGAGTGCTTCTCATTTTACCAAGTGTTATAAGTAACAGTAATCCAAATTATTACAGCATTATTAACCCTGCTTACAAAACGTGATTAATCATTAACACGTGTTAAACATAACAGAAGACACCCAAGATTAATAATAAATACAGCACACCAAGTAGGCATAATAAATCTCCAAAAAATAATTTAAATTAAGATTAGATAATTATTAATATACTATTACTCATTAAACACTGGAAAAAAAATAAGATTTAACCACAATTGTGGACAACAATCAAGTAGAAAATAGCAAATCCCTTATCAGCCTCAACAAAAACTCACATTAAAGACGTGGAAATGTAAAATTATTTAAAAGGATTTGCAGTTACGAAGTGATTTTTACTCTCCATTGCCCACTCCAATTGAAGTGAGTAACCAGCATAACCTAGATACTTAATCAATGATGTAATAATTTAATCTGACGCATTTGTTATTTAGTATATTAATAATTTGAAATATTAAATAAAAAATATTTGATATATTATATACATAGTAGAAAAACAAATTAATTGATACATTAATGAAGATCACTTGGAACAAATTGAAATTAATAACATGGTTAAAATACTTCATCTGATCCTTACAGTTAATGTTTACGGGGAATTGAATTTTAGACTAAGACTAAACTAGAATACTTTTTATTTCCAAAAGTCTCACTAAAGGAACTCTCGAAATTCTGAAAATCTACAAAAGTTTATTATGCTAGAGAAGACTAGAAAAAACCAAACCATTTGGAGGATGTTGTGACCGAATTACCTGAAAAATTGTTCTTACTATGAAAAGATACATCGCAGCATAGTGGATATGTACAGAATGATACTGATCAATGATGATTCCTAAGTCTATTAATTTCTAATGTATATAGATCAGATATTACAGGAACTGAAAAAAATGAAAAAGGGCTAGTCTCTTATATATTGTCATTAATTTTAAATCGGGAGTCCTAGAGATCTCAATATGATAAAATTAATTAATATTTATGCTATTAAATGTTAAAGGATTTTATAACATATCCCTAAATATTTATACCTTCAAAAATTAGGATAAAGTCAGAACATTCAAAAGACAAAGAAATCAGAAAATTTAAATCTAAAACTTATCAGAATAATATCGTCATTTACTAAAAGAAAACTTCTAGTTGAGAGTTATTAGCCTCTAATAAGTAATTATATATAAATTCAGCAACAAATATAAGGCTTGATTATAGAAACAAATAATGTTGATCAGCAAACTTAAAGGAAACTTTAGGAATCATCAATACCCGCTGTAATATAAAGTTTATTCATTATTCAATGTAATAAATTTGCGGGGGAAGTTTCCTGCACTGGTTTATGATAAAAAAAAATTTTAGGGAAGTTTCCTGCACTTTTTTAATGTTTTAATTTTTATTTTTTTTTAATTAAATTAATCTTTACAACAACTATCAACCTACTTCAGGACCAATTTCATTGTTATAATTATATTTTAATTTATTCATCAATAGTCAATATCTATCTTTAGTTTCCAAAAACTTTGACATTTTTCATCTGATATTTGTAGATTCTATCTTTTAAATATTATATTGCTTTACTATAGTAATTCCAAATATTATATCCACTGTTCGTGTAATTCTGATTCTATTTATCCTTTTCTTACCATGTCTATATAATGTAATACTATATTTTCTTGAGCTACTTCAATGATGAACAATGTGCTCTTTATACTTAATGGGTCATAAAAATATTAAATTTGTTTATTTATGTAAAATTTATTAAATTTAACATATAGAAAAAACAGTGCAGGAAACTTCCCCCCCCCCATAAATTTAATGTAGCAGTAATTTTCTTCTTTAAAATTATGTAAATCAATTGCTATATGTTAATGCAAAACATTTTTAATGAAGTGTTTGCTTAAAAATCATTGTATTACCATGAACTGAAAATTAAATCGACAGCTTCACAAAAGGAATATAAGTGAAACAATTTATGAGATATTTATTCATCTTTAATTAGATAGCATTAACTGAATTTATTAAGAATTTCAGGAATAAAAAGTAAATAATAATGGATCTGTATAACAATAATAACTTCTCCCCTTAGATTTAAATATTGTTACCAAAATATAGAATTATTTTTATATAATTATCAATAATAATCAGATTTTTATCTTATTATTATTTCTGACAACGATGAGGTAGAAGCATGTATATAAGTTATAAAGTATAGTGCGTAAGTTAATTCAAATAGTTTATGTTTACCTCTTAAATGAATTTATGTAATAAATTTATTAATTTATAAATATATAATCAATTTTAATAATAACTATCAGTGATTTTTAATATTTCAAACATAATTACGAGAGATATTGCAGAGGGTTTAATAGTTGACAACAGAATAGAACTGTCAAAGCTAAATTAAAATGACTAATTTCAACTGAAAATATCACTTCTTCCAAAGATTAACTGTAACTACTACATTAATTAATTATAGAAAACTAAGCGGAATTCAAATTAATGGATTAAGTTAATAATATGTAATAAATATTGAAATTTTGCTAAAAGTATTGCTAGTATTTACAATCATCACATATTCCAACAGTAAGTTATTCATATAAAAATAAGTAAGTGAAAATTAAGAAATATATAAATTTAGTATATAAAAAAGGTGAGATCAATTGTTTTTTGTTGTTGACTATGATGGTTAAATGAAGTTATTTAATTTCAGGTTCATCTGATTGTGAATATGTTAATAAAGCAATTAAATAATGATTTTTAATTAAAAACAAAAAGTCTAAGTAGTTTATAATAAATAAATGTATTTAAAGTATCTTTCTTCGTTAAGTTATGTAAATAAAAGAATTAGAAAAGTTCAAGAAAACAAGCAGACTACATTTACCTTGATAAATAATCACTTACTTTTTAATATAGAAATGATATTACTAGATTAAAACTAAACATTAATCATTATAAATAGTAACTGATATTAATATGAATGTCACTTGAGTAGGACAAAACCCTAATGAAAGTTAATATTTCTGATAGTTTGAACTATTAAGCTAAGGTATTTTATTATAATTTTAATGTATTAGTTTATAAATACTGGGAGGAAAGTTACTGCCTTGTATTGATATTTGTATAATTATGCAGCAGAACAACTATTGGTTAAGGCCTGGGACAAAGAAGAAAAGAGAAAGATTAAAAGACTTAGAGTAGACGGATCTTGGATAAATTTTGGATTTGCATATAAAGGGCTGTAAGTGCACACCTATTAATTAGTGGTGATATTAACCCTTTAATTATATACCAAAAACTAAATAACTTACTATTTTTAAATATTATTTATTAATCAAATAAAAGCACTTCATCGTAGTATTATATTAAATATAACCTAAGTCAATTTAATTGCATAAATTTAATCAGTATAAATATAATTTTTTATTAATTTGCTAATATCAGATGTGTTTCTACTTTACCTTTATATTTTTTTAATGCCTTATAAGAACCATTATAATCAGAAAGAATATAAGCAAATCAATCCCCTATTTATTTACTTTACTAAATTCAAGTAGATTATTTAATAATAAATTATTTTTTAAAATTATACTTCTTAATTATATAAACTAACATATATTTTATTAATGATTATCTGATTATTTAGAAAAATAGTTATTTGAAATATAAAATTTAATGGATTAAGGAGGTTGTTTTTTCTAAATAAAATCTAAAATAAACATTTTAAAATGATTTATAATTAAAACATCAAAATGACAAAAAATTCCAAATCACCATTCAAAATTATAAATAAAATTTTTTTTTTTATTTAAACATCGAGCAACAATTTTTTTAAAGACAAATTGATTAATATTAATTTATATGAATCTTATAAAAATATGTTAAAAATTGTAATTATTTGAACCAGTTATTTCTATATCTACTCTGATATCTAGGTGTAACATGTAGTAATACACAATGAATTCTACAGACTAAATGCTCAATTAAATTAATAGATGAAAAAAAATCTAACAAGTATAAGGATATTGGATGACTTAAAAGGAAATATAAGCATTCTATGAAATAGGCTGTAACACAATTATGAAAATTCACACAACAATGCTGTCATTAACCAATTTGCCAACATAATATCCATTGAAAATATGTTAAGCTAAAGCAAATAAAAAGTACTTGAAAGTCTGTAAGTGTTTTTGCTGCATTTCAAATAATAGATTTGATTTATGCCTTACTCTTTAGATTAGATGCTGTTGTCTGCAATCTTATAGAATGAAAGAGCTGTAAAAATGTCTAATAATATATATTTATTACTCATTAAACACAACTCTGCTTCAAATTAATCACAATTGCAAATAAAAAATTATAGGCGATAAAGTCAAAGTAAAAATCGAAGATGTCGGAAGGAGAAAAAATTGTAAGCAAATTTACCTATAAATCTTCAATTATTTATTAGCTGATTCAGGAATTCATTCCTGATTAATAAAAAGCTGTTAATCTCCTATAAAATATTAAATGTGATCATAAGAAAATCATTTGAAAGAAAAAAATCGGTTTCATTTTTTTAATAAATGATGTTAAAATAAAGTGAAATGAAATTTGAAATACAAACTTTATGATTTTTAAATTAGACAAACTTTAATTACAGCTCATAAATTCTTAATAATCTTTGCAATTGCAAAGTATGCTTCCCTCGAATCATCAAGCATCTTCCTGGGGTCATTGTCCTTAACCATGTTAGCCATCTGCTGCTTAATCTCACTATCGTAGCGCCATTAGAGGCCAGTAGCCCTTGTGTCTAAGATAAGGTATTTGACGCGTGTGCCAAAGGAGTAGAGTACTATGGGTTGTCCTCAAGCATTTTATGTACGAAGCTGAAGAGATTTTACTGGATCGAGAGCAGGACTTTATCAAATTTCTAGTCCACCCAATTCTCTCCAACTACTTCACTTTCCTCTGGTGTCACTTGTATTTGCAGTGCGCCACCGTCATTAATCATTTACTGCTTGAAGTGATAAAGCCTCGATCTTAGTCCGCGGAGGACCACCCAGGAATAAGCAGCAGTAGTAAAATTTTTATCCTCCTCTGTGCCGACCAATCATAAATTAGTAATCTTTATCGCCAGAATGATTGATACCAACCTAACTTTGCATGAGCTCATCGAAATACACCAATCTTACCAATATTCGAAAGAGCAGCCAAGACTGCAGTGACCCCTAATCTCCTGGACAGACAAGTAATCCCAAGATTAAAATACTAGCTGAACTAGAAGGTGATGCTCTCTATTTGAAGGTTCTCTAAATTGATAGTATAATTCTTGATAGCAGTGAAATGACTCTCACCATTCAAGATGGTGTAATTTGGTTTGTTATTTTTCGCCAGTGATTCAGGATGTAAATTAGTAGTTTCTCTCTTAGTTCTTAACGGATTTAATTTCAGTTCTACCGGAATTCTCTATAGAGAATACCTCTCAGTTCTAGAGGAATTCCTTTCAGTTTTAGATCCGGGCCACATAAGGAGATTCCTGAGCCAGCTCAAACAGTTCTTCGGCGTAAAGCTACCATCGAAAGGTATGACTGAGACATCTGGTATAGGAAGGTCCTAAGTGTGTTGTGGGATGGAGTTTCAATAATGTCTAAGCCGTAGTTTGAGTAACCAACTTTATTTTTCTAATCGCTGGAGACCACTCATCGAGTGTGGTCCGCCATCGTCAAATCTTCATTTGTTTCATCATCAACAAGGTTCGCTCCTCTTAATCTTCACGCGTGGGAAGAGCTCCCTTGCCATAACCTTTGCCTCTATTTCTTCTTGAACTGTTTGCGACTGCATTGCCGTGTTTTCTTCACCCAGAATGGCTTCTACAGTCTCTTTCATTATCCTTGGTTGGTGGTGTTTTTGACTCATCAGCTGCAGTAGGTTGTGTAATCTTTCAGTAAATATGGTGGCAGGCAGAGTATGTGGGGCTTGAGGCTCTGATGCGTAGAGAGGAAGCAGGACGGAAGGGGAAAACTGTATAGAGAGACACGAATGGCTCGTCTTTAATGACCACATCTTATGCCTCTCCGGAAGCATTGACATAGTGGGTATGGAGTATGAAATAAAATTTAATTGGGAGTTATTAATAATATTTAATCATCAAAGATCTTAAATTTCCAGGTTGCTTTTTAATATCTAATTAGGGTCCTGTAGTAGAAACAGTAGTAGAAGTGAGTCTTTTATTAAAAATTAACCTGGACTTTATCATAATAATTATGAATTTAATTGAAAATAAATTTTAATTTAACAAACTCCGATTCTAACAGCTATAACGTCTTTTATAACAGTGAAATAGTTTATCGTCTATATTAGGGAATGTGTACAGAATCCATTAAAATGCTTTAAGTTGGATTAGGGAAACAATCTAATTTATAAGATCAGCTTCTTGTACACTCTTCCGTCTCAGAAAATTCTCTGTACAAGGACCATTTTGTTGAGTTGTACGGTGTTCATACTAGATTCTTACTACACTATTTATCACACCTATAAATTGCAATACTGTAATTTATCAAATTACCAAATTAGATGTCAATTATTGCCTCACAATAACGCTGCAATGAATAGGGTTCACTAAAGCCTCTGCAATAAATGAGCAATAGCAAATTTTCAAGAGAGAACCTTAAATGATAAATATGCGCTTTGAAGTGCCCTTGGTTTTGTAACTCTTAATATAATATTTTTCTAAAAAGTTGAATTCATCAATCTATTGATTATAAAAGTGTTTAGCTTTTAGATTAATACATAAATTCATGCTTGCTTTGTTCTATAAGGCTGTTTTATTGTCAGAAAATCATTCTAAATTATAAGGGTTTATTTCAAGAGATTATTAAATAGACCTTGATAAAAACAAGATAAGCGGCGAAGAATAATGAGGGTAAGTTTTAGAGGAGATTTAAATATAATTAATAAAAAAATTATATTTTAAATTATTATTCTATATTTATAGCATAATTAAACAAAATATGTATTTAAGATCACATTCAAAACCCCAAAACCCTTTCAGTAGTTTGATTGAGTTTTTGATTGATAAAAGTAGACTATTAGTGCATACTTTATTAGGGTTTTAATAGGGTTTATGTAGGGGTTTAATGTTTAAATGTAATATTTATTAGTGTGTATTAGAGGGGTTTTATTTTTACTATTCATTCAAACAATACTTTTGCATCATGAGGCAACTTTTTAAACTTTATTTCTCCTATCCAACTTTCAATTTAGTCTATTGTATGCTCCGCTCTATGGTTAGGCTTAATGATTATCTACTCAGCCATATCTTTCACTTTACCTTTTATCTTTTTCTACTCTAGATATTGCTGTATTCTCTGCTTTGAATCTTTCTCTCTCTTACAGCCATAGTAATCATTTCTTGGCATATCGCATTCAGCTATAATTGCTGTCAGAGCCCATACATCCCACTTAATATCACCATCTCTCCAGTCCTCCCTTTCTGGGAAGTATCCAGGAGTACCATAGACGTTGCCAAGTCCTGAAGCTTCAACTCTTTATGATCTATTGAAATCAATTATTACTACTCTGAGAGGTGAAAAGTCAAGCATAATATTCTCATGCTTCAAGTCTCTATGAACATACCCTAAAGTGTGCAGCTCTTCTATGCCTTTTCAAACATTTGTAAGAATAAGAGGTAGCTACTTTGGAACTCTTTAATCTTATATGTAGTCTCTTAAAGTCATTTAATATAGAGGGAGGCGAAAAGCAACATGATTTTGAGCAAGCAGTATTGCATCGAGTTTAATTATAAATCTGCACTGTCTATCCCTTGCTTTAGTAAGAGCTTAGTACTCATTGACAATTCCATTTGATACTTGTCATCGCATTTAAAGTAGTTGAATGGATAAATCTTGTATGCGAACTGCTTATCAGTAATGACCTTTTTCTCAAACTTGTCCTCTAGTATAAGATAACTTTCCTTACATTCTTTAAGGTCAATTACATTTAAAATTGGAAGCTTTAGTGCTTTTATCTTTAAAGTGATTTTCACTCTCTCAGAAGCTGGGAGGTTTCTCACTGCTTTAATAAGCTTATTTTCTTTTTTAACTCTTTGTTCCAAAGATTTTAAAGGGTCTCTTGGCTTTCTTTTTTGAAGGAAGACCTCACCAGTCTCGGGATCTATGACTTCAAAATTCTTGCCATGATGGTTTTAAAGGTGAACTTTTAAATCCCTTGACTGATTATATTGCTTATTGCAATATGGGAAGAAATATTTTCCATCCATCTTATCATGCTTAATATAGAGCTTAGGCTTGTTAGAATGCTACTCTAAGATATGAAGCTTAAGAGCAGATTTATATGTAAGTTCTTCTCACGCTCTTCACATAAATGTAATGCTTTAATTTATTTTTTCTCTTCCTCCTCTTCAACCATTTTTATTGGAACTTCGCATTAAATTTCTTAGCACTGCATTTCTATTTAAAAACTAAATTGTTATTCAAAGTCTGATACCTTAGGTTAGAGAATTTAAGGTTCGTACTAGGTA